>BMAO01039180.1:0-44769 GCA_019973975.1 Trichonephila clavata
TAGAGATAGATAAAGAAAGACTGTACCCCGTGCACAAGGGTCATACCACGCAGGTGACCACTTCCAAAGAGCACCAAGGCTGTTTGAAGACCTCTGGATCTCCTGCACTGTAAAGATAGACCAGGACTCTTAGCTGCATACCAGTGAGCGGGAGGCTTTCGCCAAGTCAGATTAGCTTTGTGGAGAGAATGAATTTTAGAGTGTCTCAAGGCAGAGGAACTGAGGTTACGGAGATTACAACCCCTACCAGCCAGCTCATCAGCTGCCTTGTTCTCAGGCACACCCACATGCGATGGTATCCACTGAAGACACACTTGTTTTTTCTGACCAAGCCTAGCCAATTTGGATATAATATCTAGACCAGTACTGTCCATGATCTTTGGCCAATTTTTCAAATATTGGATGGAGCTTTCGCTGTCTGTCAGGATCCAGGTAGTGTCCTGGTTAGAGTTGAGAGCATGATCGAGAGCGCCACTAATAGTGAAGAGTTCCGATCTGAAGACGAAACAGTGGTCAAAATTCCTGATGCTGATTTTAACATCACTCCCAGGTGTATTACTAAATATACCACTCCCTGCTCTACCCTCATCCGAACGACTACCATCTGTATAAATAATCAAGGCTTGATCGGGTATGTCATTTATGACTTCAAGTGCCGGCTGTCTGGGTAATTCCGGATGGTTGCTATACTTGGGAGTACTGATCAATAATTCCTCCCGGTTGTCAACATGATTAAAAGAAAAATAGTAAGTTAAGAACAAGTTTATAATAATTACCAATGACCCTATGGGCTTGCCATATATAAAATTATATACAAGTGTATCTCTTATCTTGAAAATTTGTACGATTTACAGGCATAATAAATCCCTTAAGTGCCGATTTAAAATTGCGTGACTCGCTCCCAATACCACCGTTTAACATGTAGGCGAGCGTATGTGGTGGTACAGAAAAGGAATAAATAAGCAAATAATCTGAGATAGCTAAATCTATTGCAAACGCTGTCAAGGTCTTTTTATTGCACTCCAAATCCTGCGGAATAATTTATGGATAGCAGCACACAGAGAAAATGTACTCCGGAAAGACGTATATATACGTCCTGGGCAATTAACACTTTGGCTGAGCGAGATCTTTATATACGCCGGTGGCACTTAAAAAGTTAAAGTCGTATTGTATGGAGAGAAAGCGTGTTGAAATTATGATTGAATATTGGATCGCAAATATTGAAGGTTTGAGAAGCTCTGATTTAGCAACAAATTTACACAAAATTTATATCTCTGTTTTTTCACAGAGTGTAACATACATTAAAATTTTAAGTCCAATTATTTGTTCTCTAAAATCTTACTAGAAAAAGTTTTTTTTTGAACAATCAGAAAAAAAGAAATTAAAATGTCCTTTTACTTATTTTATGTCATTTTTGTAAATAATTTCAATCCACTTTTAAGTTTAAACTGAAAATAAAACAGAAAACTCCAATTTTAAGAAATAAATAGAAAAATAAAATTTTATTGGTAATAAATTCAAAAAAGATATCAAGTAAATCACTTTAGCTAGTTACACAGCTCAAATGTTTATTAAAAATTAATGACTTTGTTTTTAATGTCTCACAAAAGGGATTCACACAATTCCAAGCTTAGAATTCATTCTTAAATGAGCTAGAAAAGTTAAAGCCAAGTCATTGAAATGAAAGGAAATTATATATATAGTTTTCAATTCACTTTCTTAAAAGTATTTTTATTGCATTTTCATCATTGAATATTGGATAAACTTTTTTTTAATTTCATAGAAATGTGAATATATTTATATTTAGTACATTATTTTATGGAAATTTAAGAAAGGTAAAAGAAATGATTTTTGTTTCAGTGGTTATTGGTTTTTGAAGTACTTTTAAATTACTTTATTGAACGAGTCTGAATTTATACCATTTCTCTCATCTGTCATATAATAATGGAGACTAGATATTAGAAATGGAAGAAAGAACATAAAATTGCTAGGATTTTAAAATAGATGGCTGCTTATTTTTCTCCGAGGGATAGAACAATTTCAGGAAATATATGAAAGAGAAAAAAGATAATTCGATCATAAATTTTGTATATTGTGTTATGCTCTTTGAATGTATAACGTGCTCCAAGCGCACGTAAAAAATATTATAGTACCTTTTTTTTCGATTTGAAACACGTTATTACTTTCACAAATTTATTACTAACTAGCTGGTATACCCGTTCTTCGCGCGGGTGAATTGAAAAATTAGACAATACAGATTGAAGGTTAAAGAAGTTTTTAATAAGTTAATTTTACGTGAATTGCAAATGTAACAAAAAATGAAGTTTTTTCCATATCTTAGCTGAACAACAAACAAAAAACATATCTGTTGGATTTTATGTCTGTAGATCTAATAGCTGATAAAAAGGATTTTTGTTATTTGTAATGCCCCGTAACTCTCTTGTGGGTTGATGTTTGAAAACACCTTCCTAAGCTAATCTCTACTCAGCAAAAGTAACACATTGTTACAAATTTTGAGTAATGAACGCTTAAAATAGTGTAAATAATTTATATCTGGATGGTAATGCGTTAATATTACTTGATGTTGTGTATTTATTTTACATTAAATTTATAATATTTGCAAGCAACGCCGTTCTTTTCATTATAATGGCGATTCAATGAAAACATAGCGAAATGTTGGTGATATTGCCCAGTTGGCCCCATTTTTGGCTACCATGTTGGCAGCATGGCAACTGATTGATTGAACGGTGCAGAAGTTGCTTTGTTGTAGCACCCCCTGGTGGGATGCTGCAACAAAGAGGATAGCACATAAACCTTCTCCATAAAAACATACTAATACATGCCAATTTTCATAGTGATCAGTTGAGCAGTGTTGGAGTGAAGTGATTTCATATATACACAAACATCCATTTTTATATAAAAGTACAAAGATTACTGTAATTATTTTCGGATTAATCTTAAAGCTTTATTGCAAGAAAATAAAAATTTTGATTGTAATCTGTAAAAATGAAATACATTCAAAGTTTGTTATAGAATTGGTTTATTATAAAACTATTCTATTAGAAATCTTACATAATTTTAAATTATGATATTACGTATATTTGGATAAAATATTTAAATTAATAATACTTACACTAATATTTTAAAGTTCAGCTCGTTTCCTTTAAGCAAGTTCAGGAATTTTTTTAATTTATCGAGAAATTTTGAATGCTACCAAGAGTATTTAAATCAATTAAAATACATTGGATGACTCGTTACATACAAAACTCCCCTTAAGCCAAAAAATTAAAGTATAGAATAATGCAAGCATTTCTTAAACTTAACAGTAAAATTTCATAAGAAAAAAACTGCAGAGAATGTTCAGATAATAAAGTATTTGAGGAACTCATGGAAATATTGGCCACGCAGTCCTAATGGTTAACGTCACGAACACGTTGCCAGCGTGTTGCGGGTTCTGGTTCTGGAGCCACAGAAGTTCCTCTATGTGGAGGGAAATGATGCACTTTAAATCGTGGCTCAAAATTCTGCCTTAGCTTAGTGTGGAAATTTGGACATTGGGTATCGACATACGCGTCGTCTTTTTCATTTGAACGAGGTTTAAAAAATAACGGAGTCCTTCACCAATAGTTCTCAAATTGTTTTATAGAGTGACGTTTAGAAGCTTTCACTCACTCATAGGAAACTCTCTCAAACTGTTCTCATAATGT
The DNA here is from genome assembly GCA_019973975.1 of Trichonephila clavata. Lineage (NCBI taxonomy): Eukaryota > Metazoa > Arthropoda > Arachnida > Araneae > Nephilidae > Trichonephila > Trichonephila clavata. The sequence goes on from BMAO01039180.1 coordinate 3,708, forward strand.
TCAATATATAACGTTAGTGTAAAATTCTGTTTTTATGGGACATGGATTTAAGCAAAAATTTTTAATTTAATGATTTTCAAAATTTTTTGGTGGTTTCCTTTGTGTGTATACTATGTAAAACAGATTTTTTACTCAAAATTTCATAAAAAGTTAGCCATTTAATTTTTTAAGGAAAAAATTGTTAAGTGATTTTAAAAGGCTACTTCCCCTACAAATAATTTACGTAAACGCATGAAATTTGATTTACAAGTACGTCAAACTATTCGTAAAAACAGTTAGTGTGGGATTTGCGATAACATGATTGGTATTTGTACAACACTTCTTTTTATGAATGCTTATTGAAAATTCCTTAAAAATTGCACAAGTTCTGAGTTCAATTATTTTTTTAAAAAAAATAAGTATTGCTTTGATTCAAAAATGCATACCAACTTTTGCTACATGTACTATTAGCAATAGGTAAAAAAAATTGAAAGTATTAGGCACTATAGAAAAAAAATCTTAGCATTTTAAATGAAGGCAAACTAGTTATTTTATCTTTCCGAGATAAGCAAGGTTAAAGTTTTAATTTGCCGTAGGGATGTGAATAAAAACGAACATAAAAACTATCATATTTTTTTTTTACTTTAGAGCTTTCAAAATTTGTCAGCTTATAGAAAAGTGTATAAAGAATAATTTAAGCTAAAAAAAATAAATTTGATTTTTTGACCGATTTTTGTCAATTGAATGGTACTGTGTCGTCTTAATTAAGCTGTACCGGTTTCTTACGCTTTTTTTTCTTAAACTGAACTCTTGGGTTTTCTTCATTGTTTGATTTGAGAGCCTTACATTGCTAAGGAACCATAATATACAAATGTACATTACTATTTAAACAGAATTTAAATGAGAGGGAGAGAGATTTCAGAGTGTCCGCAGTATCAGTAGATGTAGTACTAGAGCAATAACTGAGAGTGCTTAATAATCTCATAGAGTGGTGGTCTCTAGGAAGAAGGACTAAATAAATCTACTAGAAGACACAATTAAAGTCCTGTAGACCGTCTATAAGATCAAAGTCTATAAAATAGTTCTTGAGAGATAAGTAAACATGTTTTTATTAGGTTCCGATTGAGTAAATAGTGAAGTGTTTATAAGTAATTTTTTGAATAGTTTGAATGAGAAAAAATATTATTTTTGAATCTACTTGATATCAGAGGATAACTTTACTCCTATCATGTCTTTGAAATCTGATCCTTCATGAAAAAAAAATGAATAATATTTTAAATAAACAAAATAATCTTTAAATGTATTTATAAGACTCTATAGATTTTCTCTCTATAAATTTTTTTCATGATGCTGTAGTAAAATTTATTTATTCATAAGGTATATGAAGCAAACACGAGTCTTAAAAAGTTGAATTTAACTGGATTGAGTCATTGTGTTGGAATCATGAAACAAAAATATATAAAAAGAAATTTCCTAAACTTTTTATAGAGGTGACATGTCGTATTTCCTTCAAAACAGACTCAGGGCCAATAGAGTAGATTGAAGTTCCTTATCATGGGAAGAAAGATAGCAAAATTATAAACATAGGCAACTCAATGATTGTGCATTATAACTGAGGCGATTTAATTGACACATCAATGTAGACTATTGCGCATCTGTAATAGGCATCAAATATATTTGCAAATATAGTCGGACTCACGCCTATTTAACGAATTTAACATTTTAAAGAATTTTTTTTCTTTCTCGATTAAAATTAAGGCAAAATCCGCTATTTAACGACTAATAATCCCCAAAATAACGAATTATCTCAACAGCTGAAAAATTTTTTGTTTGTTTGTAATAGTAAAAATTGAATTTTTTCCCTTCAAATGACATATCCTTTTTGTATTAACAGAACATTTAAGCCATAACCGAAATTTTCTTTCTTATCTCATCCCACTCCACAGTGCAGGGGAATATCTTAAGATTTTAATGATTATGTTCCATTGGGTGACGAACTGCCTATTTGTGCAACTGAAATTGTGGAAACTGTTGAGTTCTCTGAGAAAATGAACAGCGATTCTGATACAGAAATTTATAATGAAACTCTTCAAAACTGTAACATTTTCCAATGCTTCATATTGTGTTTCAAAATTGTGAAAACATACCTAAAGCAGTTGGATATAAATGACGCAGAGTATTTTCTCTCTCTTTGTATAAAGTCGAAAAAGAACTCTTTCGAGAGAGAGAAAGAGAGTGTCAGGAATGAAAATGATTGTCAAACATCTATTAGTCAGTGTTTTAAAGTTAATTTAATTAGCTGGAGCGTAATAGTTTGCAAACAATATTTTGTTGGATAAAAAGCGTATAATTCTTAACTATGGATATTTTTTGCGTAGTTACTAATAGAATTTCCAAAAAGATAAATATAAAGAAATTTGTATTTTGGAGTCAAATATGTCAGGACAATGGAATGTGCTTGGCACGTTTATGGAGCTTCCAATGCTCGCAAGAAGTCATACTGTTGAACTGTAACCCAGTCAGAATTCTATTGTATGTAACAGTGGTCCCCAATTCATGGGCTGTAGACCAGTCCTGGCCTTGTGGATTAAATAGTAGAGGGCCGTTCAAAGAGCATTAAGTTATTTCCATTTTATTTACTGCAGTTATATCCATCGGGTTTGTGCGACTTTCCATGGGCGAGAGTTAACCAGGAGCTCCGAGATGACCCCTAAAGACGCACCAACACTAAGCACGCGCAAAATATCATTATACGAGGTGAGAGACAATAAGAAATGAGACCGGTGCAATAAATAATTGTACTTACAAAATAAGTTCTCCATGACAGTATCACTTTTGTAGGAGTTCCCTTCAGAATTCTTATACTTCTGCTTTCGGTGCTGCCACTGCTGATAACAAATCTGGAACGAGGTTTTTGGAAGGCTCTTCAAGAGATTCTCTGTTTTTGACTGAATTTATTCAACTGATGTAAAATGGATTTCCTTTCTGCAAGATTTAACTGTAAGAAATAAAAAAGAGTCCCATGGGGCCAAATCAGGTGAATAAGGAGGATAACCCATCAAAGTAATGCTTTTCTGGTCAGAAACTGCTTCACAGATAGGGCCGTGTGAGCGGGTGCATTTTCTTGGTGCAGCAGCTATCCCTCCCTCCACAATTCTGACTTTTTCCCTAATTGTTTCACAAAGTCGTCTTAGTACTTCAATGTTGTAGTGTTGATTAACAGCCTGACCACTGATGGGAATAAGAACCCACTCATATCACGAGTTTCGGCAATGTTTTGGTTACTGACCTTGGGAGCCAGAAGGTTCATCAACTTCCGCATTGTCCCTTCCCTTCGCCCTGAAAACCTCTTACACCATACAAACACATGTGCACTAGACATAGTTTCATCTTCATAAGCCTCGATTAGTATTTGAAATGTTTTTGTGGCTGATTTCTTAACAATAAACTTGATGTTGATTTGACATTTTTCCAGCAAAATGCAGTTTCATGTATTCTCTCAAAGATGCAATACCAATTGGCGGGATCGATTAATACGAGAAAGGCCACTGGATAGAGGAGGTGTGTGAGATGACATCACCAAAAAAGTTGTTTCCAACTCCCTTCTTTTTTACACTTAGTCTCTTTTTTGTGTCACACCTTGTATATATAGTTTGTATAGTGATTTATATAATATAAACAATCAACTCCCCTCCTTTGAGAAACATTGGTACATACTATTTGAAAAGAATGTGAAGCCTTGAAAAATGGGAATAAGACGAAGTTAATAGCATACTTTGAATTGAACGCATCGGACGTCCAGGCAAGATATACTTATTCGCATATACTACAGTACTATTTATGGAATAAGTGTGTCAATGAAGTGGCAAAAAGGAAAAAATGATTTTAAAGTCGTCTCTCGATTTTACATTGAGCTGACTCCCTACTCTAGTAAATTCAACACTACGCCAATGTGAATATTTTGAGTCATGGCAGATTTCACTGGCATCAGCACTTTTTACACGGAAAGCCTTCATTAGCACTAGAGCTCAAACACATCAAACCACTCACTCGCGAGTTCGATTTATTTCATCGAACTTCGGCCGTGAGTTATGATCATGGACGCTAGGCTTACACGATCAAGTAAATCTAACGCAACCCGAAGTAAAAAAGAAACACCTTTTTTTACTTATGTTAAATGGTACTTTGTTTACTTTTCCTTAGTGTCATTTCGTCTTGATTTTTATATCATCAAGTTTTGCTTGAATTTCAAGAAATTTCTTTGAGGTATTAAAATTGTGTAATATATCAGAAGTTAACGAGGTAAGTATATATTGTGTAACTCGTACAGAAAAAAAATAACGAATAGATATCATTATTTTTTTACTGGACTGCATATTAGCAACTAAGCCTTTTCAGAGACGGCAAATCCCCATATGTGAGAGCCATTTCAGTAGTGGCATCATCTAGTGATGGCTCTCGAAACCAAATTTGGACGCTTGAAAGAATTCAGCTCAAGCTCTCGTCAAATGCTAAATATTGCCAAGAGTACCAGAGCCAAATTGATATTCAAAGGACCTTTTACATGCCACATAGGATCTTTTACATGCGTGCCAACGATTTTTGCATTCAGAAAATCTATCAACTCAATCCAGGGTCGAACCCGCAACTTTAGGCTTACGAAGCGAGCTCGCTACTTTTAAACCACCGGAACTGACAGATATCCTTATAAATGATGTTTATAAAAGTAAATTGTTAATCATTCTTATCAACGGTCATATCATATTCATTTATAGTGACCATGAAATCCAAGCGGTCATGGTCCCGAACTAATGACCTGCGTGTCCTGAATTAGAGCCCTGGGGCCAATGAAGTCCCGACGCGCAAATAGGTTGATGCACTTTAAAACTGTCGAGACTCTCCTCTCATTAGCGTGGTGAGGAATGGAGAATGAGAGGTGTTAGAACAGGGGATTCGTCATGCTCACTTGACTGAGGCTCAAAATTACGAGGTTCGTCGCCAACAACTCTCGCATGGCCTTATAGTTTGACTTTAATAAACATCCCCTCTATCTTGCCGTTGAAGTTTCCCCCTTGTAGAGGGGCTGATGTAATTTAATTCTGTCGTGGTTCAAAGTCCTCACATAAGCCTTAATGTGGAAGTAAGAAGAGTAGGGTGCTAGCTCATGTGCCATCCTTGTCTCTTGACCATGCTTCAAAATGACATGAGCCACCCCTATTAGCCCTCGTGTTGCTTTATAGTGTAACTTAAATAAGCACTCACTAACATTTGTAAGCATTGCATACTAAGCGATGAAACTGATAGGAATATACGAATAGCGTGAGCGAGTGAATATTAACGTCACTCTGTTCAGCTACACGAGGGCTTTTGACGACGGACCTAGTAATTTTGAACCATGGTCAAGTGATGAGGACGACTTTCCCCCTTTCCTAAATACCTCACCACACCAATGGGAGGATATTTGAGCTCTCGACAGATTTAACGTGCATCGTTCCCCTACACGGTGGGTCTTTAGTGGCCCTGGGCTCGAACTCATGACATGCCTGCCATGGTCCGATAACTTGACCACTAGGCTATCACGGCTACATATAAGAAAAGCCCAATGTGCTTTATTTATGCTTAAATTCTTTCAAAGCAATACTTATTTCTCTTTAAAAATAATTTCTATAATTTTTTTTAAAAAAAATTAGAAATATTACTCAATTTATATTTAAATTCTTTAAGTCCGGGTTGGGCATCAAGTCGATCGCGATCGACCGATGAACCATCAAGACATGTGGGGGTGCCCGCCTGAAGATTATCAGTTAGTAGTTTTTTCCGAAATAATTCAAGATTGTCTGACAGTATGTAGACTAAGTCTTCTATGACTATAACTGCGAGAATCAAGTTTGATAAACATTTTTTATTTTTTAATATATTTTGAATTGTTTGATAATAAATGCATCATTTGATATTACTATATTTGTGGTTATTATTATTATTATTATATCTGACGTTTTGCTTTAATCGCTGTTTTAAAATGGGGAGTTTTTTAATTTAGTTAAGTAGGTACCGTATTTATTTTAGTAAGTTACAATAAATATTGTAGACCTTTTTCTTATCTCACCCCACCTACACCATTGGGTAGACCGCAGCACCTTTAAAAATTTAGAAGTATGGAAAAGTCTGCCCACTCCTGCTATAAGCCATAATACTCATGTCTTTTACCTGCAAGGGGTGAATCCATGTTTGATGCATCAAAATCTAGAGATTTCATTTGTGTACATACATTACACATATTTCATTCTCCCATACATTACACATGCTTGCACTGCACTATGCACACCTCGTTTGACACGGCTAGTCTGAGATCTGTACTTGGAAGCAGATTCTCCCCTCTGGGGGTCATCTAATTATATTCCTATCTCGCACTACAGCTCTGCAACGCTTAAATTGCTTTCAGTCATGAATATATCTTCTCAGTAGTAGAGATAATGATGCAAATACAATGCTTAACACTGTGAAATAGTACATATTTGATTATGATTCAACACATTTTGATTATGATTACACACACACATTCAGTGACACATTTCATTATAATGAATGAAATTTCTAAGAGATGTATAATAATCTCGAGTAAAAATAATTTTGATTTACTGATACTTTAATAGAAACAATATGATTATATATGATGAAACTACATAGTTTTCAAATAAATTGTATGGATTTAATATTCAAGAAATATTTTTCGAAACATTCGCCACTATTTTTTTCTATATTTTTATAATAGATGTTTTAGCGTATAGAAAATAGAGTATGTGTAAGTATTTGAAAAATCCTTTTGCTAACAACGATTTACATCTACATTGTTATTTGAGGAAATTATTATGCTACAAAAACCTCAGACAGTTCACAAATAATAAATTGTCTCTCTTTTGATTTGTCACGTGTTCAATGCCGCTTCTGCAAAGCTTCGAGCACTTTTTACTTTGATGGAGATAAAGTGTATTGACTGTCTTATTTAATGAATGTTGAATGATTCTCTGTAAAGGAAGTTTCCACATAATTTTTGCTGTAAATATAAATAAATATCAGTATGCTGTAAATATATATAAATATCATGCTATATATAGATATATATATATACTCCTACGTCAAATATTGATAGTAATTTTTTTTTTGTGTGAAAATAGCATTATTCAAAAGCTTACTAACTACATTTTTAGGGGGAAAATTTCACAAAAATCGGAACGAAATAACAATAAAAATTTTAGAAACATTTAATATATTGATTCGATTTATAATAGAAAATTTTATTTGTATTACAAAATAAACACTTTTTCTGTAATGAAACGTATTTTATTACTTTTTTTCACACGATTCAAGTATCAAGTTTTCTCAAGTATCTTATTTTTGCATATATATATATATATATATATATAGGGTGTCCCAAAATGACCGCATAACCTCTGCACAGCTAGATTCCTCGTTGGGAGTACATAAGAACTGCCCAAAGAAGCATTCCTGTACGATCCATAGTTTACGAGAAAAATACGAAAAACAAAGTATGATTTCACTTCCGGTGCAAAAAAAATCACTTTATTGGACATATCAACAACAGTATTGCATATCTTTCCAGACGATAATGTTTAAAGCGTTCGTCGAGCATGTCGCGTCATGCATGCACACACCGTGGAATGACGTTAAGCCGCCGTTGAAATGGTATTTAAAAGGAGGCATCTTGCAGCTACCGGTAGTCTTCGTATGGTGGCCATGTATTCCTTTCGTGACTACTGCGACATATACTTGCGACTACTGCGACATGCAATCTCAAGGAGCTGGTGTATCGAGACGTAGTGACAACACAAATGGACTTAGTTGATCGTCTGCATGCTGCTTGTACTTCGGTTCACCCCACGATGCTGCGACGTGTGATGACAGCCATGCAGCGGCGTGCTCAAGCCTGCCTCGACATGCACGGTGGACATTTTGAACATCTGCCTTAAATTGTGCATATACTGCTGTTGATATGTTCAATAAAGTGTTTTTTATTTGCACCGGAAATGACGTCTGACTTTGTTTTTCGTATTTTTCTCGTAAACTATGGATCGTACAGGAATGCTTCTTTGGCTAGTTTTTATGTACTCCCAACGAGGAATTTAGTTGCGCAGAGTTTATGCGGTCGTGTTGGGACACCCTATATATATATGCAGAAGAGCCAAAAGTACGGGATTGTAGTATGAAAATATCCAAATGTCAGTCAAACATCAAAATTGAAGTAACTTATTATCGTTTATACCCCGTAACACCTCCTTCATAAATGATTTGCCCAAAATACATTTTAACGGATCTCTAAACAAAATAAACATGGTTGACAAATGTCAAGTCCGTAACCTTATTAGTTCAAAAATGGGAATATTTATCCATATACGCTCTCGAAAATCTTCCCAATGCCCTTAGGAGTCGATTTCAGGATAACCTGTTCTTATTGTATCTCTGCTCAACAGAAGTAAGAGGCTTACTAGATTTCATATGACTGTAGCTTTAATAGTTCAAAAATGGAAATTTTTAACAATAATTCCACTTTAATATCTCACTACCCCCCCCCCCTTCCAGGAAGTAATCTTCTTACAACCCTTTCTTGAAAGTTTTCTTCTCAACAAGAGTACATGTCTATAAAATTTCAAATATGTTGGTCTGATAGTTCAAAAAACGTAATTTTTTTTTCTTTAACGCCTTTGTAATCAGTTTCCGCAAAACACGTTCATATAGCTGATATCTACTTAAAGAAAGAAACATGCTATCAAAATTTCAAGATTGTATATCTAATATATATATATATATATAGTGCGGGATATCTCTTGGTAAGTGAGTCTAACTTATTTCTCTTATATTTAAATATTCTTTTATTAAATCCCTTAATTTGTCAAAATAGTTTTTCATTTACTTTGAAGCATAGAAACTTTTCAGAAAGGAACATAGTGGTGACATAGTAACTTTTCAGAAGTGGTTAATTTTAAACAAAAACATCCAAAACTATAGAGTAAACATGGATTAAATTTGACTTCATTTTCTGGCTCGTTTGTAGATGCGTTTTAAATAGATATGATCTCCCCTAATGAGAATATATTTTCTGTTATTTTCAAAAACTTCTAAAGTGGAGTAGTTTTAAGATGAAGAAGTACTCTTTTAAATATAGTACCGGAAACGCGTGCATGGTTATTCACTGGCAACTTTAGAATCTTCGAAACTATGGCGTTAGGGATAAAATTGAATATTTTTACCAATACTGCAAAATAAAGGGCATCCCACGAAGAGACATGCTCTATGCAGTGAAAGGCACTGGGAAGTCTTATTTTTACCATAAAAGCCTCCCTTTAAGGATAATTAAACTCATTGTTAGTTGAATAACATCATAAAAATCCATTAAGACTTTTGTTCACTCTCCGGCTATATAAATTTACTTTAAAGAGCTGAGAGATAAAATCGGGTTTCATACCCAGTCGTTAAAATACTTAAGAATTTGATGATAACAAAAGTAGGTTGATGGAAGAGAGCATTAAATTATTGTTTCTTACTGTTTGCAACTGAAAAAGAAGCAAGATGTAAGTAATTCAACTTCAAAATAAGAAAAAAAAACAACCAATAACTAATACAAGAAAAAAATAAGTCAAATCCTGCATAGGTCAACAAAGAAAAATTTATTTTAGTTACTTTTTATTAAATTGTTACAGTTAACCCGCGATAACTCGCGCGGGGTGCTGTGTACACCCCAACGACAAGAGAAGCCTCCTAAAATTTCAAAAAGAATGCGCAAAACCGCGATTTTTTCAGTAGCTGTTCATTTTAGGTCATTGAACCGTCAGGCATGATGCAATCATTCTAGCTTGGACGATTGGAACGTAACGACCTTCAAAAATTTATCTGGGGTACTGAGAACTTTCCGCGAGCAATTGAGTTATGTTTATAGTCTGCTCTATATGTTTGGAAAATAATTAAAATATTTGTTTTTTATTTCTACTATCCTTAACATTAATTACGAAGTAAGTTTATTACTAGTTTTAACGTTTTTCTCGTGGTTTACAAAAAATATAAAATTATGTATTTTAAAATGAAAATTTTGCAGGTTTTTTTAAAAATAATGTCAGTCCAATTTGTATAAAATAAATGTAATATTTTTATTTGTATCATACAAAAAACATCTTGTATTTTACAAATGTGCATCATTATTGACTTAATTTTTTTTTCATATTTAAATAAACGTGTTAAAAGTTTGGGGTGTTCTCTACACCCCGCGAGTAACGACGGTACAAAAACAGGCACGACCGCGGGTTAATATAAATATTTACATACATATGACAGAATCTCAATTTTAATTGACAAAATAGAGAGCGATTTTTCCTTGCAATGTTCCATTTTCCTTTCTATATATGGCGGACCACTTTTGTTTTGTTTGTTAATATTTATTCATTAGACAGTAAGACCCCGCTTACCGCTGTTTCGCTTAGACCTGTTTTGGCTTAATGCTCTTTTATTTGATTGTGGGATTCCCCGAAATTGCACGCAGTGTTAGGCTTCCCGATATCCGAAGCAGTTTATCTGTGTTTTTTCTTTCCTGCGGTGTAATACGAATTTTTTTTTTTATCGTTTCAAGCATTTGTTTACGTTATTGTAAGTATAAATTTATATGATATAGCGATCCTATAGTGACAAATATTATGATTTTTAGTTTTTATCATGGGTGGGTGTGGTCAACAAAGGATTCGTTCTAGGGTATCTAGTTTTTCTTTGAGTCGGTGGTTCATTTTGTATAAATAAATTTTTGAATATTATACATATATTCTAATCTTATATATATTTAGTAAGTCTAATTAATCCATTAAGCGACAGTCACTGCTTTATTTTAAAACAACTTTTTAATAACGCGAGACAAAAGCAGCATACACAATGATGAGCAGACAGAGCTTTAAGAAGCAGTTAATATCTAAGAAGCAAATATATCTGCGCATGCGCACTCAGTAATGCACAGTTCAGCAAAAAGTTTTCTTTGGTGTTTTTAAATGGTGTGAGTTATTTGTTTCTATTTGTATATTCGTTTTTTTTTGTCTCTATATTTGTAAAAATTAATTTTTCGTTTTATTGTTATAAAAACATAGTTAATAAACTTAACGGCAAAATACCTCATCAATTTTCTACCCATCTTCCCCTAACCCCATTATTTACATGATGAAATATATATAACCTCGTTTAACGCTTTTTCATATTACACTCTACTTTGAGAGAACGTATACCTCGCGTCAAGCGGGGTCTTTCTATATACATATATATATATATATATATATTATATAAATATATATATAGAGAGAGAGAATGAGCTATATATATATATATATATAGAGAGAGAGAGAGAAAGAGAACGAGCTATATATATATATATAGAGGAGAGAGAAGAGTATTATATATATATGTATAATAGTAGGAGTTTAAAAATAAACGCGAATTAAATAAATAAATTAAATATCAGTATCCGTATTCAGCGTATACTGGGAAACCGATTAAAGTGTTAAAATGTAAGTGAAGCACATTTTGATTGAAACCTAAACTTTTATTTAACATATTTAAGTATCCGAGGTGAATACTTTAAGCATTAATAATATGCTGGAATGAGCAAACACCTTTACTGGTTGTTTAGATTAACTTTGGGGCAAAATTAATCATAAGTTGGCGAGAGACGTGATCTTTACTTCAAAAAGAAATGGCAAACGTATCAATTTTGATGAATGATTGTACAGTTAATAGAAAATGCTTAACCACGTTTTAAAATTTTAAAGATAATAAAACTTTAGAATTTCATTGATGTAATTTGGGAACAATATACTTGATTAAATTTCATACGAAATTCAATTAATACTATACTGATCAATTAATAGTTCAATTAATACTATACTGATCAATTAATAGTTCAATTAATACTATACTGTTCTAATTAATTGGGACAAACGGGAAAGCGATTTTTTTCCCTAAAACAACTTTTAATCATTACGCATCTTAAGTAGACTGAAAAATATCTTTATTAGTACGAAGTATGTCTTTATTTAACAGAAATATCCTCTTGAACGTTATAGCATGAAATACGCTAGTGTATAGCACATGTTTTTGATTTTATCATCGAGGAACTACACTTGTTTAGCTATTTTTATCATCTGTTCTGTTTCCGTGCAATTCATCGTAACTGAAAGATTCTTGAGAAAACGCCATAAGTTCTCAATAGGATTGAGGTCTTGTGAATTACTGGGACAAACAAGCACTTGTATTTCATTTTCCTGCATAAAAGTCTGTACTGATATCGAATTGTGATAAAGAGCCAAGTCCTGTTGAAATGTTCCGTCAAATGTTACCAACAATTCTACTACGTAATATTTCTATGTATTTGACAGAATCCAACATCTCTTTAAGATGAACTAAAATTCCAGTGCCATTTGTTTTGCAGAAATCCTAAAACATCTTTTCAGAAGGGTGTTCAACAGTCTGTTGGGTACGATCTGGTAACAGAGTTTCATCTTCTATTTGTCTTACTGGACTTGATATGTATCCCTGCACGCAAATAAATGTGTTTCATCACTAAAAATCACCTTCTTCCAGTCGTTAATAATTCACGATTGGTATTTATTGTTCCATGCTAAACATTTTTCCATAATATTTTGTGTTGGAAATTGTTTTATCCTTGAGCTGATTGCATTACGACCAACTTCTAGAAGGTTGTGCGTTTAAATGAGGTACTCACTACAACACTATACTTTAACAAATACTTTCGAAAGTCTTTACTTGTCTTCCTTCGATTTATTTTGCAAATTTCTTATTAGGATTTTATCAGCTTTTGGAGTAGTTTCCAACTTGGGCCCATATTTTCCTTTTCTTTTTTGAGAGGATGTTCCTGAATCGTGAAATATTCTTAAAATTCTTGAAATACTTGATTTGTGCCCACGCCAATTTCTGTACTTTTATCTCTCACATTCATAGAAGTGCGTTCGTTACGAGCTATTTTTAGAACGCTTTTTAGGAGTAATATTCATCTTTGAACAAGCAAAGGTAATACATGTTACACGGAATGCAAAATTATAGCCACCAGCTACCGCACTGAAATGCCCAGAACTGCGCTGCTGGTACACTAAAACCAAACAATTTAGTTAGTTATGGTTAAAGTCGATTCGTCACATTACCTCTAGTTTGGGACATCATTAGTAATCACATACCAACTCAGGCAACAAAAATATGCTTGTCCCATTTAATTCGAACAGTATAGTAAGTATTAGCCATGATATTATGAATTTAGTTCCTGGATGCTAGAAAAGATTTGTATTTTTTTTCAAATATGTAATTATGTATAAACAAAGAAAATCGTTTAACACGAAATTAAGGGGACTGTGAAACATTTCTTCGTGTTAAAGGATATTGAAAAAAAAAACTTTTTTTCCAACAAAATTATGTTTATTTGAGTACATTTTATTTACATATATATGTACTAGACGTTACCCACCCACTTCATTGGGCACTTCAGGATGCTGTATAAATATAAACTGTTTATATATATAAATTATTGATATGTAGTTCTAGCATTAAGGACTCAATCGTATTGAAACATATACCTATATCTCTCGCCTCTTGATACAAAGAGGACAGAACTTCTAATTAATAATCTCAAAAATTAAATTAGGATTAGTTTTTGTGATCTCGTAACCCAATAACCAAGTACATTTCCTCAAAATGATTTTACATTGGATCTCTACTCCGTAAAATAAACCTGCATGCCAAATTTCAAGTCTAAATCTGATAGAGTAAAAACAGAATTTTTACTATCCCCGAAACTCCATGAGAGTCGGTTTCCAGAACATTTCTTAGCAGATTTCATTTCAATAAAAGAAACATGCAAACCAAATTTCATTATTATAGTTCGAAAACGGAATTTTTTTGTCAATACACCCCCTCAACCCCGCTCCTCCCCCAGGAGTCAATTTCCATAAAATCTCTTTTTAGTGGATCTCTATTCAACAAAAGAAATATGCTTAACAAATTTCAAGTATGTGGGTCTAACACTTCAAAAACAGGAATTTTTATCTAGGATCTTTCGCGACTCTCCTTAGGGGTCGATGTTTGCAAAATTCTTTGTGAAAGGAACTCTATTCCATCAAAGAAACATGCCTACCAATTTTCAAGAAGGTAGGTCTAATAATTTAAAAACGGAAATATTTGTCTAACACGCTCCTTAGCCTCTTTGGGGGGGGGGATCTATTTTCGTGATACCTATTTAGTTGCGGTTCTCTACCCATGAAAGGAACCTGCTTACCAAACTTCAAGACTGTACGTCAAATAGTTTAAAAATGGAAATAATTATCTATAACGACCCTTAATCTCCCACAACGCCACTTGGGGGTCGATTTTTGTAAAACACGTTTTATAGCGGATCTCTACTTTATGCAAGGAATCTGCTTATTAAATTTCAAAACTGTATGTCTAATAGTTTTAAAACAGAAATAATTATCCATAATGCCCCTTAAGCCAACGTAACGCCCCTTAGGTGTCCATTTTCAAATAACTTTCTTAGTAACGGATTTCTACTCCATAAAAGGAACATACCAAATTTCATGTCTGTAGGTCTAATAGTTCATAAATGAGTCTGTTTATCTATTACTCCCCCTTAACCCTTGCTACACCACTCGGGGGTCAATTTTTGAAAATCCATTTTGTAACTCCATAAAAGGAATTTACTTACTAAATTTCAAGACTGTACGTCCAGTAGTTTAAAAAAGGAAATAATTATTTACTATATCCCTTAATCCCACGTAATGTCCCTTAGAGTTCGATTTTTACAAAATCCTTTTTTAGTGGATCTCTACTCCATGAAATGAACATGCCTACCAAATTTCAGGTCTAATAGTTCCGGAGATATCGTGATGAGCGAGTGAATGAGTGTCTCTTTTCTCCTTTATATGTATATATAGATATATACATGTATTTAATAAAAGTCAATGAAACAAAAACATTCAGAAGAACATAAAGAAATTTAATACAACAATTTCAAGTTTTCGATAAACCATACATTTATTCTGTTTGTATCTGGTTTATTTATATTTTGAGTTTATAGGGAATTTATAGGAGTAGAGGATAAAAGTATCTTAGATAAACAAAGCTGGCGTGTCACAGGCTATTCAGAGAGTATTTCAAAGACAAGTTTGCCTCCATCTTACAAAACATGCGAAAAAATCTACCACTTTCATTTCATACTCTTTAATTTCGCTTGCACGGCTGGTGTTTTCCATACTTTATTCATTCCTAGAGGGGAAATATTTTTGTGTTAAGTGATTTTTTGTATCGTGTTAAGAGAAAAATATGCATAAAAATACATAGTAATTTGTCGAAACCGTTGTATTACTTCGTATTTACCAATATTTCGTCAAGCATTTTCGCGTTAAACCTATTTTACTGTACGTATATACACTAACGAGATTATGTGACTTTTAAATTATTGTTCCTAATTAATGACAAGTTTTTGGAGTAATAAACATGCTAAATCATTTGAGTTTCAAACTAAATATTTTACTCACATTCTCCAATTAAGGGAAGGAATTAAAAATATTTGAAACACAGCAAAATAAAATCGTCATTTTCTTGCTTTATATTTTACATTTAAGGTATGACTTTTTTCAAGTATTTGTAAGATTTATTGCATTTAATATTATATTAAAAATTAATCATAAGCCATGCATTTATTTATATCAGTAGGGAAATCAGTAATTATTAAATACGATTAATTCTGAGAAATACTCTATTTTCACAAT
Source organism: Trichonephila clavata (assembly GCA_019973975.1). Classification (NCBI taxonomy): domain Eukaryota; kingdom Metazoa; phylum Arthropoda; class Arachnida; order Araneae; family Nephilidae; genus Trichonephila; species Trichonephila clavata. Next base: position 19,505 of record BMAO01039180.1, read on the forward strand.
ATTTTCAGTTAAAATAATTCTCTATACGTAAGTATCTCCCTAAAATTTCCTTATACAGCACTCAACTAAGGTATAAAATAAATGAATGTCTCCCCCCAAAAAATATTTTTTTTAAAACATAAATTTTGATTTAAAACTTTTATTAAAATTGAGATAAAATAAATTAAAATCGAGAAAAAAGCGTAAAAATAAATTATAAATTCATAAAAAACTAAATTTTTCTCAAATAAAAATACACTTAATGCTTTTATTATTATGTAAAATTGGTTTAAATGTTTTTGTTAGTTTTCTATCTCAAGTCAGAGTAACGAATTCAACGGTGTAGGAATTCAAAATGAATACTTTGATTCTTTTTACTGAGTAATAAAAACGATTTTTTCAATACATATACTCATTCTAAGTTTAATTTTTTAAAAAAAATGTAAAAATTTCTTTTTTAAAAGTTTTTTATGTATTTAACAAAGTTTTATGTTAAATATATTGATGACAAAAGGTTTTAAACTTTTTTTAAAATCGAGGCAATGGTAAATGTTTAATTTTACACAGATTGTGAACTTTAATTGTATTATACTCGTATATACATATTAATAAAAAATTTAGGGTTTATAAAACATACATACACACACACACTACATACACACACACGCAAACTCTACTTTTAAAATCACATCTCCATACTTATGCATAAATGAAGATAAAATATAAATTAGTGAATGAAACTCGAATTGGAAGAATAACATGTATTAAACGAAGCACCGCACACACACACGCGCGAGCGCGCGCTCAGTTGAATGTAACGTTGTCGTTGAAATCATGAGGTGTATTCTTATAATGAAGTTAACCCTGAGAAGAATGAAAAATAATTGTAATTTTCAATAATTCTAATTTAAAATTTAAAAAGAAATAAAATTAAGAGTCTCATATCCATGAAAGGACGTATCTTTCTGTTAATTCTATTCGAATCCCATTACGTATGAATAGGAAGTCCTAAGGTTCAATTACTTCCTCATTGTTTGAAAAGCAAGAATAATACAACAATACATTTTACAGAGCTCTAAACAATACATAAGCAACTATCAGTGCGTTAATTTAACGAACTTACTCCGAATTTATTTATCCCAACTAGTTTTCATCACATGCCACCGGAATCTCTTATCGTCTCGAATTCTAGAAAACAAACCAACAAGTTAATGTGTGAGCACAGCACAATTAACGAAATTCGCCGCGTGTATTATTGTGAGCGGATCATTGTCTTTAAAGTCTCATGGAACAGAAATTGGAAGTTTCAGATGAATACTAACTGCACTCATTTAGATTTCACTGGAGCGTCTGACTGAGTCTAGTTTAAATTGCCACTTAGCAATTTTATTAATCACTTGATATCCCTTTTTAGTTTGTTCATTTATCCAGAAACTATTTTACAAACAGGTTGTGGATATTTTATAAAAATGATCTGTTGACTTATGCTAATAAGAGACATTATCTTATTTCTGGAAGCCTAGTTACTAAGCTTGTTTAGAAATTTTATTTTTAAGGGGACATGGTACGATTTCGGCAAAAAAATTTTTAGCTTAAGGATTTTCACAAAATTTTTTAGTTACCTCTTATATGTGTATATTATGTAAAACAGATTTTGTGCTCAAAATTTCATAAAAAGCTAGCCATTTAATTTTTTAAGGAAAAACTTAAAATTGGTGAAGTGAATTTAAAATGCTACTTCCCCTATAAATAATTTACGTAAAAGCATGAAATTTGATTTACTAGATTTACTAGTACATCAAACTATGTATAACGAAATTTGATTTACTAGTACATCAAACTATGTATAACAAAAGTTGGTATGGGTTTTGCGATAACATGATTGGTATTCGTACAATACTTCTTTTTATGAATGCACATTGAAAATTCAATACAAAAATGTAAATATATTCTGAGAGAGAGAGAGAGAGAGAGAGTTCAATTATTTTTAAAATATAGGTATTGCTTTGATTCAAAAATGCATTCAAACTTTTGTTACATGTACTATTAGCAATAGGTAAAAAACAAATTCAAAGCATTAGGTATAATAGAAAAAAAAACTTAGCATTTTAAATGAACACAAACTAGTTATTTTATCTTTTTCTGAGATAAGTAAGTTTAAAGTTTTGATTTGCCATAGGGATGTGAATAAAAACGAATGTAAAAGCTATCACAATTCTGCGTTTTTTAAGTTTAGAGCTTGCAAATTCTGTGAGGTTATTGAAAAGTAAATAAGGAGTAATTTAGGCATAAAATTGTTCGTATGGAATAGTCATATTATTATGAAACAAAGATTGATTTTGGCGGCTTTTATTGTGATCCTGTAAAAAAAATGAAGAGAATAAAGACCAATATTTAATTCACTTAAGTTTAATTAAATTGAGATAGGTAGATATTTATTATTAATATTGGTTAAAAGCAAGATAGAGTGACGGGCACTCAAGTAATTTTGTTAATTTATTTGCAGAGGACGAGGGTGGGGGAGACAATTTTGAACCGGTCGCTCGAGATATTGACAAGAAACAAAACAAATGCTTTACATAAATAAGAAAATACAGTATTTAAAAAAATAGCCTCGCAGTAATTTAGATGTGAGGAAATAAAATTGCACCAGTGACTACCACAGATAGATTCAGAAATATGGACACAGTAAGCTAACATATTCTGTTGTAGTGAAGTGTTCTCAAACTTTTAATGTTCCCGATCTAATTTTTAATCATAATTTTCATCGCGTCCCTTTCTTACAACAATAATGTATTGAAGGCAATGATGATGTACTTTGATGCTAAAGCTACAGCACGACTTTAATTACAAACCGTACAAATTATCAAGATATTAAATTTTGCATATAACAGTCCCATGGCAGTCACTAGTAATTATTAAACTTGTTCTTGCCTTAGTATCGATAAATTAACTATCAAATATATCTTATACAGTACTGATACATTTATAAGTATCAGTGTAAACGTGTCAGAAGGTACTTTGTTTAGCTTCCTTTCAGTAAAAGAATAATTTTTTATATAAAAATAATCCTTTATTTTCGACTTTTTGATATACTCGCGTCCCCTACATGCTGCTTTATCCAAAGGGCACTTAGAGTGGGCGCCTAAGGTCCCGGGTCCCGGAAGGGCCCGGATAAGCTGGATTTACCATATTTTCTGGTTATAAATTTCGATCCGAAAGTAACAAGCGGGCCCGTAGATTTGCGCCTAGGTCCCGAAATGAGCTTAAATCGGCACTGGTTATCACGCCCCTCTTCTGAGGCGTGCTCCACAGTTTGAGGAACGCTGTTATAGTGAAAACTACAACATAACCAGGAGAAAATTCATTGCTTCCTAGCTAGGTTTTGCAAGTTGGTATTTGGCAGCATGGGGCAGTTGAAAAAATAATGATCGGAATACCGAGGTGAATTAAATAAACAATTATGAGGGGAGGGGGCAAGAAAATTGAAGCTACGAAGACAAACACGATCGGTAAATAATAAATTATAGATAAAAATAAACTAAAAAACACTCCTTTATAGTTAATCTATTTAAGTTGTAACTTAATCTTTTATTCTCTAAAACTGGAATTAGTCACGAAATCTGGAAATGGAATCTGAAATTAGTCGCCAGATGAGGAATGGCATCTGAAAATGGAAAATCGTTAAGCCTGATGGTCCTGTTCAGGGCAATGGAACAAATTTATTAAATTATTGTTTTATCATCGCTCCTGGACAAGTGAGCAAAATTTCGAATTAATCTAACCTTATAAAGTGGGTAAAAATTGAGTTCAAAGATTCCGGTATATACAAGTGAAGCATATAAAAGGGCGTTAAAAACATATAAGCTGCCTCGAAATTGGGATGGCAGATTAATATTGAGGTTTCTGAGTTTCAGTGGAAAGTCCATTCGTTGTGAATAAAGTTTTTGAAACAATTATTTAGAAAATAATGTAGAGCAACGACCTGAAATCTTAAAAATAGAATTTTTAGCACTTAAGTCCGCGAATTCATTAACGGGGTTATAGTTATGAGCTTTAATTGTTGTTGTTGTTGAAAAAAGGTTTATATGGAAAAAGTATGATTGAGACGTTTATGGAATTTGACCGATCCTAAGAAACTCAAAAAACAGTTTGAAGGGGAAGAAACTGTCTTTAGTTGGGTTTAATACAAGCTTTTACCTTAAGAGATCACATTCCTTTCCCTTATAATATAGAACACCCATTTTCTTTAGGTTGAAGTAGGAAAATTATAAATAATACTCATTATTTTAGAGTAAATATGGCTCTGGACTGTCTGGATTAAGCAAAAGCGTATTTGAAAGGAGCTAAAGAACAAAGTTAAATATTATGTAGAGTGAAAAGAGCATGTATTTTAAAACAAGACAAAGCAAAAAAGTAAATAATAGCATAAGAAGGATTTGAAAAATCAACAAATTACTTGCATGATCTATATTAAGATGGAATAACTTATAATATAATGATTTTGTGCTTTTTAATTACGTATTTTTAAAATGATTTTCAGGATTAGGTGGTGTCTGCTTAATAAGGTCTGGATCATTCAGAACTTGCAGAATTGTATTTGAATATACAGTAGATACTGTGATTATATTCATTTCGTTAAGGGGTTATTTCCCCAGAGATTAATTTTAACACAGAAATATAATTTCACTCAAGCCTTGTTCCTTTATACATAACAAAGGAGTTAAGTTAAGAAGATGAAGAAGTGTGTGTGTGTATAGCAGATACCTTATTTTTATTATCTTAGAAATGCTAATTTTATATGCTGGTGAATTCTCAAATATGAAAATGAGCTTTGCTATTTTTTCAATGGAAACATTTTTCTTGTTAAAGGATACCTTTTTGCGTAATTATTTACTTTCATGTTCTTGGAGATATTTACGCATGAGAAAATAAATGAGGAAAAAAGAAAGTCTTAATCGCATAATTGAAGGACTTTTTCTCCGAAAGCTTGCAGTTGCTGTAAAAAATATGGAATTAAAAAAATCTATTCTTTAGTAACTGATGACATAACATATAACATTAAACTACTACTCTTGTTAAACTACAAACTTTTGCGGGGAAAAAAGTTTTTAATTTTCACACACATAATGATAATTATCATACTCCCTAGCGCTGTGGCAACTCGTGGCTCAGATTACTGTAGAACCCTAAGAAAGGGAATTTTAAGCGCATCTTTTGTATCCAATGGCGAAATTCAAACAATTAAAGACAAAACAATCAATTATTTCGTTTGGAACATCGACAACGTTAATTCTTGTTTCAATTTATTTTTATTGAATCTCTTGCTTTACGTTACGTCACTGTCTAATTTTATACTGTTATTCCAGATGTTCTATATATTACGTGATTCTGTTGTAGGTAAAATGATAGAAGGAAAATTTCGAATCTTAGTTTGAAACTGAACAATTCGGTGCTCGAAATAAGAAAATATATATTATAAGTGGATTTGGTATCAGAGAGAGAGAGAGAGAGAGAATAACATTTTACCCAACTCCATAGGATTCTAACTATAAATTTATTTCTATAAATTTCTATATATCATTGAGTAGTCGAGGCCGATCTCTTGTTGGTTATTTATACGTAGGATGGTCGATGAGGATTTCTTACACATAAAACCACTTTTTCTTTGGTTTTAATCTTCTTTTATTCATCGTCAAAAGCATATAAGGTTTCAGTATATTTGGAATAACTAACTAATATGGACGTACACCAACACATAGCAGAAGCAACAAGTAGCAGTGACAAATACATGCTGTTGGCGAGAAGACAAAGGACAAAGAGAGGGAGAGCATCCAGCGCTCTGAGTTTTTATATTGGCGGTGAAGGTCGTGATTGGTTGTAAACGAGCGCAAGCAATTAGATTGAGTTTAAGATTATCATAATGTACCAAAGAATTAGAAAAATAATTTAATGGAGTTAATTTAATATATATATATATATATATATATTTGTGTAAAAGTGATGTATTTTTCTATCAATTTTGCCCAAATTCATTCACGTTCCTTTTCTGAAGAATAATAAAAAATTCATGTGTACAAGGTGATTATATTTAAAGTTCCACTTTCAAAATTCTGCAACAGAGAACCACTGGTTAGAATGACTTGAATTTGAAAACGAAGGAGAGGGATGGTATCGCAAAGGAAAATAAAATGTTCCAAATTGTATCAATAAACAGCGCTGTCAACGGCATAATGAAAGTGGATTTGTCTATTAGTGGCATTTCGAATCGAATTATTACGGCTTTGGCAACGTTGTACATTAAACTAACTGCGCTGATCAATGTATATGATTGTTTCGGGTTTTTGACGAAAAAAGTGCCTTCTAAGTCATTTAACAGTTGTCGCACAATTAGCGAAAAGCCCATCCACCGTGGTAAGGTCGTACCACATTGCACAGAAAAATCGGTTTTTATTGTCCTTGGACAAAAAACTACTTAAACGAAAACTTAATGAAAACGAAAATGAAATTATTTTTCTTATGCGATACTGTTTTCCCCTGTTTCAAGTATATTCAGTTCAAATTTGAAATCCTTCTGAGAATTGACTCTTTTTTACTACATTTTGAAAGTGGATCTTTAATTAGAATCAATCACCCTGTATATATATATATATATATATATACCATGTCTGGAAAGTTAAACTTAAAAATTAGTTGAATAATAAATAAAATTAGAGTGAACTCTTTACTATCGTGTAGACGTTTTAGGATGAATAGGACTCTCTCTCTCTCTATTTAAGATAAGGCGCACTGATATAGATAAGGGAATAATCAAGATGAGAGGTTGGTAACTCCTTCCTGTGTTGATGTCTTTTCTCTGTCCTTCTGTACTCCCTTCATTTACCAATAGGACACACACACACACACACACACACACACACACACACACACACACACACACCACACACACACACACACACACACACACACACACAAGAATTTAATCGAGCGGCGTGCATTTTAATGTAAAAGTTCATGCAAGTGTTTTACGTTTAACGTGCGAATTGTTTTCATTCTAACGTAGATAAAAAAAATAAAGTAGCTTCAAAAACTCAAAACGAGGGTTGTTTTACGTGTTCTTATGTAATTCATTTTGCAATATATTGTTTTTAAATATAAGGCGATGCTTTTAAATTTGTTTTTTAAATTTATTATGACATATGCTACGTAGAAATTTTTTTTTATAAATAAAATATTAGATTTGAATTAAAATTATATTTAAATATCATTTGTACAACAGGGATTCGCGATCAGTCTTAGGGAAGAATATTCAAAATGCGACATGGAAAAGGGGAAAGGTTATCCGGAACTCTCACAATTTCGAGACTATATTAGCAACGAAGTGAGATGTACGTCCAATTAATGCACCAAATGGGATGCTCTAAAATTCCTCGTTGGTCATTAGGTCACGCCTGCTACGCACAACACAAGCCTAGAAGCAGTGCACTCTGATCTATTTGTATATTTCTCCGACAAAGAAACGATACTGGAATACATATTAAATTAGCTAATAATCAAAAAATGAATGATTAAAGAAATATGGATTTTAAAATATTATTACGAATTTTTCGTGTAAAGAATACTTAAAATAGTGTAAATAATTTATATCTATAAGTATTCTGTTATATTAAGAATTCGTCTATCTATTTATATTACTCTTTGGTTTTATGTTAAAATTGTAATATTCGCAAGCAACGCCGTTCCTTTCATTATAATGGCGATTTAATAGAAATGGCGAAATCTTGACGATAAAGCCCAATTGGCATCATTTTTGGCGATTTAATGAAGATTCTGGAAATTAAAGTATAAATCTACTAATATTATGATCTATGACGCAAGCGGATTTAAAGATCCGTGAGGCATATAAATATGGAGTCACTCGCTGAAACTAGGTTATTTTTATTTTGACCTGTTGAAGGGTACTATTGGTTTGGCCGTGAAGAGTTGACCAGGGATTAGTGATTATTTTAGGTGTGTATAAGATGTGTGTGTTGCTTGCGAATAATCTTTAATCGGATTTGTATTTTAGATACTGATAGTTGTGTCTGAGCACCGTAGAAGGTGTGCAGGCTTTCTGAGATTTACTCTGAGAATTTGAGTACTGTATCATGTATTTCAAGGAATGTTTTTCGATAATAAATTTTCATCACTCCTTCAGAGTGTTTTTTGCGAATGATTTGCATAAAATCCCCAAACTCAGGTCTACGCAACAATACTATGGCAATACTAATTATTGTTTTTTTTTGTATTAATAAATTTTTTAGTACTTACTAATGTGAAAAAAATCGTGTTAGTTAAAGGATATTACTAAGCATATTGTGAATTAATCCAATAACAATATTTTACAAACATATTGGAAGTGTGTCAGTATAAATAAAGTTTAAGTAAAGGAGTAAACACAATAAATTTAAATATAATCAGCTTAGATTTATTAAAGAAATTTTGATGACATTTATAAAAATTACATTTTCATACATATACATATTACATATAATATGTATACATTTTCATACATATACATATTACATATAATATATATACATTTTCATACATATACATATTACATATAATATATATATATACATTTTCATACATATACATATTACATATATTATATATACATTTTCTATACATATACATATTACATTTTCATACATATACATATTACATATATTATATATACATTTTCTTACATATACATATTACATTTTCATACATATACATATTACATATAATATTTATACATTTTCATACATATACATATTACATATATTATATATACATTTTCTTACATATCCATTTTACATTTTCATACATATACATAATACATTTTCATACATATACATATTACATATATTATACATATATTTTCATACATATACATATGTATGAAAAGATCGCGGTCATTGGCAAGGAGTAGTGTAACGATGATCATATTTTAGATGGTTGATGTAATATAGATGGTATTGATGAGGCAGTTTTATTGAATGGTGATCCACGTTATTTCACATTTAGACCCAAACACAGATAAACATCTAGACGACAATTACTAACGACACAAACATAGGACATGTAATACAAATGCGACAATCGCATTACATGACGAAGAGAGAGTGCGGGATTTTATAGAGACTGGGTTTTATATGAAAAGGCAAACGTAAGTTTCATAATTCCGTTTACCGCTTAATTATGACTTCCGTAGATGGAACTTGTGATTGGTGGAAAAATATTGTACGAGAATGTCTCGTGTAAGTTTACTTTAAATAAGCTGAGATATTAGTTTTTAAGAGATACGGTTACGATTATCTCGCTATGCGGGTAAGTTAGTTTAATTATTTACGTGAGAGTCCGAAGGGGTCAGGGCCACAACATATTAAAAGTTGTTTCAAAGGAATTATAACACACACACACACAATCAGCTTTGAAATATTGTGGCTTTCAAGCAATATTTGGATCGCAAGGAGTATTTACAGCGGAAAATAATTCGTTTTTTCAAAATTTAAAAGGTATTGGAAAATAATATGCTGGCTTAATCAATTTCCTCGTATTGTAAAAAAAAATTGACAAGCAGCTGATTTAAGCTTTAATTAATTCAACAGCGGCAAGAAACTTTTAGATCAAAATTCAAACTATTAAAAAGGGTTGGCTTGGTGGCTTAGAGCTAGCTTGACCACCTATTGAGCCCAAGGTTACAGGTTTTCTTTCCTCAGGAGCCGACAGATTTTCTGATGCGAAAATCATAGACACGCATGTCATTTATTATGTGGCATGCAAAAGTTTCCTTGAGTATTAATTTGGCTCTGGTAATCTAGGTAAAATTAATTCATGGAATATTTCGCATCCGACGAGAACTTGAATTAATTAATTTGGAAGCGAGGCTGCCACTAGAAGGGTCCACCAATGAAATAGTTCTCACACTTGTAGACCTGCCGCGTTTGCAGAGGCTTAAGGTCGTATCACACGTACATTTTACGTGCAACATTTTGGCCCAACTTTTAGCTCAATCTGAGGGTGAAGGGTTACCGTAAATAAAACCTCATGCTCTGACGTCAGCTGCGCTCTTTCTCCATATTGAAACATAACTCACCGATTTTTCTGCTTCGAAAACGACTATCCAATATTATTTCTTTTATTTTGCTCGCGCTTTTGTTGATGAGCGTAAACAGAAATGGAGCACCATTCTGTTTAAAATATTATACGCCGTTGAAATATTGTACATCATTAAAATATTAAACGCCATATCTGATGCGAAGCTACAGTCATTACCACCATCTTGTTTGTGACATAGAGTGCCGAAGAACCCCATTGGCTGGAATTTCAAGCAACTTTTATTTGGAGCAACTTTTTCAGCTCACTGGTAAAAAGTTGTTCGAAAGCCGTTGCTGTGACAACGGAGTAACAAATTGGACGAATTGGCCAAAAATTGCTCCAAGTGTGTACGTGTGTTAAGGCCTTTAGCTACCAAGATGCAGCTCATTTTATGGAAAAAACTATCAACTATTAAAAACTTTAGTGTAAATATGCATCTTCATTTCAACAAAATTCTCATGCTTATTTGAGTTTATTTACATTTGTCTCTCTCCATTTTCATTAAATAGTAGGAAATATAAGCAATTTTCAGCTTAGGTCTTAAAATGCAACATAAATAACTCTGAGAAATAAATACAATCTAATTTTAAGAAATACAGCCGAGAGAACAGAATAAAACTATTTTATGTAGAGAAAAAAATTATTCTCCCATAGTGCTGATTCATTTTTTCTAAAATAATTTAATTTGATTAAGAATTCAGAGATGAAATAAGCTGAAATTTGATTAATTCGTCTTTTTAATTTCGTATACAATGTTTAATAGCACAACATACTTCTTTAAAAATTAAAATGATGACTTTTAAAACGAAACTTCTAAATAATTTTCTCATGTCTGAATATTAATTATAACTAATATTTAATTAATTAAATATAATTTTAAAACTTATAATATTTTTTAAAGTAATTCTCTGTTTCCTCTTTTAATTGCCAATTAAATCAGAAATTTCGCAGTGAAATACATTAGTGAATCACAGAAGATGGATTTATAACGAATCAAAAATGAAACCCAATTTATGATTTAAAAGTAATTATTTATTTATCGCATACAAATCACTCGAGTGAAAATTTTACGCATTTATGATTTAATGGAATGCTTACACCCAACCACTGATTCGGCTTATTGAGATTAATTTTAGAGCCTAATTAATCTTATGTTTAGAAGACACGCTCTTTAATTCATGACTAAGTGTAATAGGACACGCGTAAATTCTAAGTGAACGCCGACTTACATTAATGGAAAGTTTAGCTACATTTGAAAATTTTCCTGTGCAATTAGTTCAACAGATACGTTTATTCAGGAAACGGAGCAACAGTTATACGATTCAAAAGCACTACTCTCAAATTAAAAACTGGGTTATAAATATTGGCTTTTCCTTTTGAAATGGGGCTGCGGATTGGTAAAGGATTATAAATGTTTTAATGATTAATATAGACAAGTAGAGATTTGTGATCAGATTTTCAATGCCTAATTGCAAATATATTATTTAAAATGCAGAGATTTAGAAAATGTGAAAAAATTTATGTTATTAACAGTGTTTGTAAATAATTTTTCTCTCATAGCCTTTATTGATTTCGTGAAAAATAAAATGAAACATATTGTTACCTTAGAGATTAATTTTTTATTCTTTTAGGGTTTTATGTAATTTGGTTTCTTACACATTTTAACACGAAAAAAAATTCTGTTTAAGTATTGCGTTCGGAACTGTGAGTTTTCAAAAGCGTGTCGAAACAAGCTGTAACAATATCTTTCATGTGGGAAAAGATTTTGCTGGTAAAATTCACTTTCCAGTGTAAACTTTGAAATGATATCAACCAGAGAAGTGTGACCATGGTTTCCAGATTAGTAATAAATTTGGAAAGAATACGATATCGCCAAGGAATCATTGAGAAGGCTCTACGATTGAACTTTTTAGAAATTTTCATGAACCTATATAAAAGTACTCTGAAACAAAATAAGTTTGTTCAAAAAGAGTTCAGTCTCGCGCTTAGACTGTGAAAAGGGAGAGAAAGAGAGAGATTTTGTGTGAGTTCTCTCTCTCTCTCTCGTGCTAATGGAACTGTTTAGAGAGCCATTTCTCTTGAGCGTTGTACAGTTTGTTTATTAGTTAAGGTTGTCAAGCATGTGCTGTGGTTTGCACTGTTGTAGATATTCTGTTATATTATTTCTTTAAATATACACATTGATTTGTTTATGTGTAGTCATCTTGTGACGGATCTATACGTGACCTTCCATTAACATTATTTTTTTGTATTCTTTTAGGCCATCAAATTGTAATCAATCTTCTCCTAAAAGAAGAGAACGTGATATGCAAATTAAGTTTATTATATACATATTCCTTCTTCGCGGGTTCATGATTTAGTGAATTGTGAATGGATTAGAAGTGAAGTGAATAGTGAATAGTTAGTGAATCAATCGGCAGTGAAGAGAATAGGTAAACAAAAAGTGAGAAAGTCAGAAGTTTTGCTAACAAGAGGTGACAAGATAGTGACAAGGTGAAGCTTACCAGAGTTGGCTGAAGTCATTGTAAAAGAATATATAACCAAGAAGTGTTAGAGTTTAGTTGGATTGAGTAGAAGACTGCATATATATATATATATATATATATATATATATATATATATAAGTTCAGGTACTGTCACCTTATATTAAGTAGACGTTTAGAGTGTTAAAGTAGTAGTGAGGACAATAAATACGTAAGCTCTGTGTAGAGTAATATTAAGGAGAAGAGCCGCATTATTGAACATGTTCTCCCCAAACGCGAATCTCGTCTTTTCTGTCTATTGCGTGACTGAATTATCCTATTTAAAGTGTTATTTATGCTTGAGTTGATTATAATGATAAATAAAATAATTGGAATTTATAATATCGAGTGATCCTTTATTTCCTTCCACATCTTTAGCTGGGTTACAGGAGAGAAGGGATTTAAACTAATTTCAATCTGTTATTCCTTGTCCATTAATGAATCTGTTACTTTTCAAATAATTGGAGACATCGACCACTTCTCGCCCAAGCAAATTTGCAGCACCATAAACAAACAATTTTTTTTAATATTTACTGTAAGTTGAATTAGAATATACATAAAAATTGTTTTAACCCTGTTGTTCTGTTCGTATTTACTACACATATATAACGCTCGGGTCATTATGACCCGATTCAGAAAACTAACCTTTCTGGCTATAAATGACAGGTGCCATTTAAGAAATGGTTGAATTATATTAATATTAGTTTTATTGTCATTACTAGATGGACAGCGCTTGCCCCTTGCATGTTTGACACACAATAAGTATCCTCAGCAGATCCCGATGGCACGCTTTCTCTTTTTCTCAATATTCGTTTCACTATTTTTATTGGGTCCTTACTTCTTGGTACGTTTGACCTTGCTTCAATGTATGACCTTCGTTTAGTCAATTTGTTTGCGTTCCAATCACTATGTATTGAAGTCCATAGAACAAATGCATTGTACGCAGATTATAAAACCTAATATAGAACACTGTCATGGACCAGCGATTTGTTTTTCTTTACAATTGTATCTATTGAAAAGTTGATCAAGAGTATCCACAGCCCTTTTGTTGAATTATAATCTAAGATCATTGATTGTTTTTTGCCAGGTCTGTTCCTAACTTCTTAGCCACGACGTGAAAGGCTCATAAGAATAACATATTCTTGTTCCTTTTTGGGCTATAGCTTACAACTGTTGTGTCTTATGTAAAATAAAATAATCAGCTGTGAACTTCTTTATTTGGCATGTCTTCAGAAAGTTCTGGTATATTTTTTCAAATGGTGCCAAGCAAAGTCATTTTGCGCTTTAGAAGTTTCCCTAAGTTGTATGATGTGAAAATATTATCGCATATAATATTGTGCCCCGAATACCCATAAGTGAGATCACATATTACTCGCATTCCTTGATTTATCTTGTAACCCCTAGAAAAGTTTGTATAATATTACCAGCTGTTGATTGAGAAGAATGTGGCAGCGGATTCACAGCTTTCACTTTATTTCACAATACTCTTTTTTACAGTTCATTTGTTGATTATTGATATCAAAATCGCTGTCAGAACTTTCACTCTCACTTTCATCACTTATACTCGGATACTTCTTCGCTGTCAGAAGTTTCAATTAGTTTAGTTATATCAGTGGGACTCAAATTTACGCTATTTGCCATTTTTCTCTTCCATTCGCAGGTACAACTTCTTTATTGTATATATTAGAAAGGGAAATTAGCAGAAAACAAACGAAACATTGCAATAAAAGCAAGTAGTTTGGTTCCTTTGTCGTAGTCTATCACTACCTCTAAGATTATTAACTCCCCTTCGTGTATTATCTAAATCGGAATGTGTTGAATTCATAATGAATTACTACTTATTTAATAAATCAATCTTATTTATTAACTTTTCTTAATTGAGAAATTACACAAATACTATTCAAATTTTAAGAACAATAAAACACAGTGGAGTATGAGAAGAATTCAATAATTATGAACGACGGAATCTCAACTGAATCTACGGCGGTCAACGCGTACAATTAAGTTACACACTTATACTTAAATTGTGAAATCAAACTAACCTGATACCTTTTGTTATGGCAGGTTCTTCTAACTATTTCTTCAATATCTGGATTGCTTTAATGAGCGACTTGAATCTCAGTTCTATCTCGAACTGATTTTATGTATACTTTTCAATAGACTTTACTCCCGACGACTATATTTCCACTAAAAAAACTACTCTCTCAATTTATTCCTCTTCATTTCATTTCCCCCTTTTATATCATTTTCGAACTTGCTAAACCTGAACTTATAAAATATCTTATTTGCATAAATCACACTTTTGGCTCTCGGTGGAGATTGGTTGAAATAAATGAAACATTTAAAGAATGCGAGAGAAGGTTAGTGAAACGCGTAAGCACCCGTCACACCTTGCCAATCCTATCAATTTTTTGACCTTGCACTTGCTTTCTTATCATGTGACGAAACATATACATCGAACGGAAAAATTAGAGAAACTATTATTATTATTTTCTTTTAATTTATTCTAAAAAAAGTGAACGTGTATGAATAAAAATAAATGATTTTTTGTATTGAGCCATATTGACCCGAACGATACATTAGGTATAAATTGAAAAATATTCCTCCGAAATAAAAATAAACATAAATCTCTCTAGGAGTACATATTTATATTGATTATCTGAGATGTTAAGAAGTTTCATGAAACCTCCCTTTTCTCTATTTTTTTATAAACGTATAAATTTTATTTCGGGTCATATAGACCCGAACAGATCAGCAGTGTTAAAATATTATTACAATAAAAAATTATTAAAATGCAATATTTTGGCAAGAAATAAAGAAAAAAATGACATATTCCCTTTTTATGGAAACTGCTTCTATAATAATAGAATGTCTATTTTTAGCTGAGACTTCTCCTTAGAGACTGCTCTATAATTTCTGAAAAATTAAAATTATATTATATATATATATATATTTTTAAGGCTACTATCCATTTAAGTAAGAAACGATGTTTTTGTTTTGATTTCTCTACTCTGATGCATAAAAAAAAAGGATAAATTCACTTCTAAATTATATATTTCATGACAGGGTTTTTTAGAATCGAAATTCGACTGAAATGATGTCCAGTACGAATTCGTGTCAATAAGCAATTGGATACACCGGTCGCTCAGGTAGCTCAAGTTTGAACTCAATGCAAATCAACCTCGAAATTTGAAACATAAATTAATTTGTACATGTATAAAATTTGGTATAAATAGTAAGTTACCTTTCTTCGTTGTTAAATAAATGAATGGTTTTGATAATGAAAGTAACGAATATCGGAAAACGAAATATTTCGGCAATTTTGTCATTTGGGGGGTGCAAATTAAATACGCAATTTAACAAAATTAAGATATGAAGGTTTGCTAAATTGTTCCAGAACTACTTTATTATCTCAAAGCCTAAGCGAGTGAATATTAACGTCGCACTATTCAGCAACACGAGGGCTTTTGACGACGGACCTTGTCATTTGAACCAATGTCAAGGGACGAAGACGACACCTGAGCTGTGGTACCCCTTTCTCCTAACTTCCACAAACCACTAGCTGGAGGATGCTCGAGCCTCGAAATATTTAACGTGCATAGGCCTTCTCTCTACGGTGGTTTTTAGCGGTACTAGGCTCGAACTCATGACACGCCAGCCACGAGTGAGTTACCTTGACCACTAGGCTACCGCGGCACCCTAAACCCATAGAATATCTTTGTATTGACGTATTAAATGAATGGCATTGTTCATTCACAGCAATCAATACAGATAAGTGTACTTGGTACCAAAATAGAACCATTTTCTGTATATTTAAGGCAAAAATAGTATTAATGAATGTAACTGACAAATGGAGAGAGAATTTTTTCTGGTAAAGAAGACGATCGAAGATGAAAGGCGATTCACTGCTCATCACAAGATATCCGAAATTTATATCTAAAGATTTGAAAACCGACAAGCATGTTTCCTTCGTAAGTAGAGGTCCGTTAAGAATGACTTTTGAGGAAATTGATTCATTGACTCTACGGAGACGTTTCAGGAAAAAGAAAATTCCATTTTTGAAATATTAGACTTAAAACTTGAAATTTGGCAAGAAGGTTTTCTTTTTGGATTAGAATTCCGATAAGAACGTGTTTCGAAGAAATTGGGGTGGGGTATGAATGAGCAAAAAAAAAAAATCATTATACTTTTATTTTAGAAATTCAAGTCCAGTGCTTTAAATTAAGATTCGAGGGCTGTAAAAATGTTTTTCAATTTAATCGAAAGCTTAATGTTAGTAGTTATGTATCAATAATTAAAAAAAAAAGAGTGTATAGCTATACCGCGTCTTGAAATATCCAGCGTAACGGATGGATAACGTCTGGTTATTATTATATTCTTATTTCGTCATCTCTTAAAACACGTAGTGCATTTTATAATAATAATTATCTGTATACCGACTCATGTTAAATCTGTCGTGGTTCAATGTCTACCTTTTGGTATAATATAGTAGTTTTTGAAAGGGGTGCACGCTACTTGATCGAGGTTCAAAATTACGAGATCCGTTGCCAATAAACCTCGTGTTGCTTTATAGTGCGAAGTTAATAAAATACTCTCAATTATCCGTTTTATTCAAAATCTGATGTAAAAATATTCGATATTTCTGGTAATCGATATATCAATATTTTGGGAGTTAAATTATCTGATTTTTTTATCCTTTAACATAAATAAATTTTAAAATTTTATGTGTTTAAGTAAAAAGAAGTTTATTTTTGGAATGTACCTAAATTTTAAGAATACTACTTAAGGTATCCGACTACGTTCAAAACCGTAATTTTCCAAAAGCCTACAAAAATATATTTTTTTAATTACTTAATGTCACTTAGATTAGAATACACGTATAAATTGTTTTAAGAACATTATTGCAATAAAAACTATTTAAAAGCAATATTTTGGCAAAATATAAACTTCGTATTACCAATTTCCAAAACATTCTCCTTTTATAAAAAGTGCTTCTATGACAATAATATATATATTTTGCTTATATTTTTAGTTAAGACGTCTTAAGAGGGACTGAACTAGGACATTTGAAACATTCATACTATTTTCAGAATTATCACCAATTGAAATAATTATCGATTTTTTTGTTAAAAATTATCCACTCTGATGTATAAAAATATGAATAAAACCACTTCTAAGGTATATGTTTCAAAAATCTTAGCTTAAGCTCTGTTTGTAGTCTAAGCTATATATAGGCAAAATATTATTATTAATATAAAAGCCTTTTCCATAAACGGAGAATGTTTTGAAAATATGTCATTCAATGCTCATTTTTTGCTATACTATGACATTTAAATAACTTTTTATTGTTATAATATTATTAAAACAACTTTATACGTGTATTCTAATCTAAGTAGCCCTAAATATTAAAAAAATATTCCTTTGTACACATTTGTAAAATTACGTTTCCGAACGTGGTCGTATATCTTAAGGTATCCGACTACTTACAAATTTTTTTAAAAAAAAATGGAGACATGGGGATGTTTTTGTCGTTTTTAGATTTGTTTAGTATATATTAAGAAAAATATGCTAAAATTAAGAAGAGAGAAATAAATTATTATTACTAAAATGGGAAAAAATGGGTGAAAATTGACAAAAAAATAACATAAACGTGGCCCATTCTGTACCAAAAAATTATGAATAGATTTTCAACCTTTCAATTCTGATGTGTTGTTATGTTGTTCGTTTTCGAAATGACCTTCAGGATAAGAGATATTTTAATTTTTACAAAAACTAGAGCACTTTATCTTTGTTGTTATATGAAATTGCTTAAAAAAATAGTGATTATATTCACATAAGGGGCTGTAAATTTTGTAACAAAACAGTGATTGATAAATCTGAAGTTTAACACACTTCTACTATTATACAAAACATAACAAAAATTTAAGTTAATTATTTTCAAAACTTTTTTAACAATCAACTGGCTCCGTTTGAGTAGTTTAAAAAAAACACATTTCGAGTAAAACGCCGTTTTGAAGTATAACATCTTGCCTAAAATAATGACATCTGCTTTTGCTAAAACACTTGTAATTTTTGTTCTAGCGAACAGAAAAAAATAAACTTGGATTTTTGTAAAGCGAATAAGATAGCAGTTAAAATAAAATTATAAAAAAAATTATCAAATTTTGGCAAAATTCACAATTTTAGGGTAGTCGGATACCTTAACAATATCATTTTCCATTTACTATTTTCAAGACTTTAAAGTTAAATATATAATAATTCTACTATGTTAAAGTATATTTATTTCACTTGGTGGTTCATGGCCACCAATGTTTGAACAAGTTTCTCTTATTAAATGTGTGCCTTTAGCCTTATTTTAAGTGGGATCACCCTTCTTGTGTTAAATGGAGGATAACCGAAATGTCAAAGTAACACGAGGAGTTAAGCCCCGAAACAAGACTTATTTCATACAGCCGAGAAATCATACTCGAAACGTTTGATCTCATTTGTATTCTTTCCAGCGCCCTTCGACGTGATCAAGTGCGAGAATAGGAGAAAGGCAAACACTCCAAAAGACAACTTGAAGTTTATGTTCTGTATCTTTGTGGGTGGATAACTCATTCACAACAAGACGTGATGTTTAACCAGCAAAGAGTTTTATCTTGAGTGGAAAACTAATTTAGGGAATGCTTACAATGAGGGTAAACAACTTTCTTTGGACTCAGGGATTCAATAAAAAGGTTGTACCGAAATAAATACGTTTTATGGTAATTGAAATTTCAATAAATTTTGAAAAGGAGAGATGTTTATTATATGTCATTGAATATTTGAGGAAATTCTGTTATTTATATTTGTATGTTTTTTGAAAAATATATATGTGTGTTGTATTCTGTATAAAGTTTTCACTCCGTAAAGTTTTGGCAAAATATCCAACTCTTGCATAATATTATTAAATAATGATTTAAAGATAATTTTTTTAAAACAAAGATAATTCTTTAGCCTTCCACAATTTTGTAAAAAAATTTTAAGGCCAAATTAAATACTGATGGAAATACCTCAAATTTAAAAAGAAATGATCAACAAAAATTTAAAAAAAACACGAACTATAAATTTAAAGAGAATGAAAAGATATTAAATTGTTTTTCAGTGAGTTTCTTTAAAATGATAATTATGATTTTACAGTTCGCAGATCATACTTTACTTAGAAAATTGACTCTCATTATTTTAATAATCCTGAATCTTATTTTATTTTTTAAGAAAATTTCAATATAACTCGCAATTATAAATTTAAAGGCAATATGTATTCAAATATATGAGAGATGTACTAAAGTTTGATCGCTAGGTTAGATATTTAATAAGCGAGTGTGTCTATATGTACGCGTGAATCTCGTTTGAAGAGATAATAGCCCTCGTATAACTTCAAAGCATGGCATTGATAAACAAACAATTAATAAACTTTATGTTCTGGGAATTTTTTAGAGGTTTTTTGTATCAACAAATAAAAGTTGAAACGAACGTGTATAAATAACAGTTTTATATTTTGAAAAATAAAAAATAAATTAAGAAAATTCGCATATTTTGTCGAATTACATGAAAAGAAATGAACTGAATGAAAAACCACTGATTCTAGATAAAAATGTAAATATTGTACTACAAATACGTAAGCAAACACGTATGTGTAGGAGGAGCCAGCAGAAAAAAAACAGGCTTTATAAGCGCGTGCAAGTTAAGACGTATTTCATTTACCACCACACTGAGATGAATTTGTTGGTGTTATTTTAAAGCAATCGGTACAATTCAAATTATAACAGTAAAAATGAGTAACCACCAACGTTTAGATAAAGGAATGAGGTGGTGAATTGTGGGGAGGCTAGAAGCAGACCAACGTCAAGTCCAGCTTTGTAGACAGTTCAATTTAACCCCCAGCGGCGTGTGTAACGAATATAAACAGTTCTAGGATACTGGATTCATCAAAGAAAAAGCCCGGGCAAGATCGCCCAAGAGCCATGATAGCCAGAGAAGATCCCCATTTGTCGATTATAGCGAGGCGTAACAGATGGACTACAGCTCCTTAGCTCTCTCGCTACTTGTATGCAGCCACAGGAACCCTTGTATCAAGTGTGACTGTTTAAAAAGACTTCATGAGAGAGGGTTGTTTGTCAGAAGACCTGTTGTTTGCGTCACGCTAACGTCTACGAACAGGATAGTCCGTTAAGCATGGTGCAGGCAGCATAGAGAGATTGAAGTATGAATGAATGGACGATCGTTTTTTCCACCTATGAGTCCCTTTTCAGCCTTAACACAGATTCTCGCCGTACTTTCATATGGAGAGGGACGGAGTCCCGCTACCTACCCTTCAATATCCGTAAAATGGACAAATATGGTGGAGGATGTTTAATGGTCTAGGCAGGCATCATGTTGAATGGCCGTACACCTCTCCATGTCTTTGAAAGTGGCTCTGTGACTGGTGTGAGGTATAGAGATGAGGTCTTGGAGCCCTATTTTCCCCTTTTCAGGGGTGTATGTGGCCCCGACTTCCTTTTAATGGACAATAACGTGAGGCCACATAAAACTCTTCTGGTCGACGAATTTCTAGAGAGTGAGGATATTC
Source organism: Trichonephila clavata (assembly GCA_019973975.1). Taxonomy (NCBI): domain Eukaryota; kingdom Metazoa; phylum Arthropoda; class Arachnida; order Araneae; family Nephilidae; genus Trichonephila; species Trichonephila clavata. The sequence goes on from BMAO01039180.1 coordinate 40,724, forward strand.
GTCGTGTGGATTGGCCAGCCAGGACTCCAGATCTCAACCCTATAGAGTACGTAACATTCGCACTCATTAATAACTGAGAATGTTACGTTCCTTAACTTTTAATATTCATTGTTTTACTTTGAATTTAGAAAAGCGTTACAAAAATTCAAAGGATTATCTTTTGATGAGTATTCATTCTTTCAGTGTTGTGATTTAATCAATCCTCATCTGCTAGATAAAATGTTCTACTTTAGTTTCAATGTAACTTTATCTCCCCCAGAGGATGAAAAAAAATCGTTTTACATGTATATTTTTTCATATATGTAATGTTTCAAGTCAACATCAAGTTTTGTGAAAACAGTTTTATTCAGTGAGCAATCGAAACATCTGTAGCTGAGAGGAACGGACGCCAAGTGCAGATTTTAATTGGGCTGAATACTTATGTCCAGAACTGTTAAATAACTCTTTTTAGTAAGATTTCGAATTGAAAGTGAACAATGGTATATAGAGGCTATAAAAAATAATGAGCTCGGTTTAAAAGTGTTTGGAATATATGTTCTGAAAAATAATTGAGGGTTTAATTTAAGACTTGAAGATGTTACGGAAAATAAAAAGGTGAGTAGTAAATAAGATATTTTTTAGATCTAATTTAATTACCATTACATATATGTATTAGAGAAGGGCAGCGCCTGTTCGCCTAACGGCAGACCAGCCCCCCATTGTAAGAACCATACAACTGTTCTTATTCATTGCTCAAATTGTAAAACTGTAATTTACTTGTACAGGTATTATGCAGTTCTATTTTTTTCAATATATTGTAAGCAGGGAAAAAATAAATTTCAAGTCTTCATTTCCGCAATTTAATTTGAACAATAATTTAATGCCTCTTCAGAAACAATGTTCTTAATTACAATTTCCTCTAATTTGCACTGAATTTTTGTTTCGTCTTTGCTTCTGCACTTTGCCAGAGTCCCATACATGAGTAAATATTGTTTCCTTCGACATTACACTTAAAGCGACTTTTTCAAATTTCTGTCCTTGTGATTTATTAATAGCCATGGCAAATGCTAAACTTACAGGGAGTTACTTACACACGTTTTAGTACTAATGGCATATCCAACCTTTCTGTCGAATCATGTTTTGTCGAAACGACAGTAGCTAATAAATTACATGAGAGTTTATTATAAACTCTAGGATAATACTGAGAGTTGCTTTTATTTACTATACACTACTGAAAAAATACATTTATTACAGCATCACGAAAAATCTTTTTTATATATATTGAGAGATACACATCATATAGATTAGCAAGTCTTTTAATAGATAAATAACCGAGCCAAATAGGAAATAGTCAGTTAATAAGATACCATAATTGTTCATTGTTCTGAATTTTTTCCAAAAATTCTATTGTACAGTAAAACCGTTTTTGAATTCAATCTTCATTATTTTCTTAAAGAATTATTTTTGATACTTTTTGTTCAGTAGAAAAATACCGTCGAGGATTTATGAGGAGATTAAATTAATAGAAACTAGGACTTAATGAAATATACAGGGTGTCCAGCCTTAATGTGACCCAATAGCTTATTCCCGAACCGTTCGGTTTAGATATGCCCTTCCAATTTGAAAAAATGTTTTAAAAAAGGTAAATAATGTTCTTACGTGCTTTTCGAACAAAAAAAAAACCCATTTATAAAAAAAAATTACAAAAATTAAATTTTTATATAGTCCCCAGGTCCTATCACTTGTATTTAGGAAAAGATGCAGTACACCAAAACAAAGTAAATACAAAAAGTTTCATTTTATTACGATAAAAACAGACCGAGTTATGCCTACATAAATTTGAAGCATCTGAGTTGCTCAGAAAAGGGAGTCATATATAAATTGAGTTTAGAGAACAGTAATTCAATATCTACAGAAAGAGCAAAAGAAAAACATCATAGTAATATTAAAACATCATAGTAAACATCATAGATTGACAATTTGTATTGCTGTAAGGCAAACAATAAAAATTAAATTAAAGAAATACAACTTGTACCGAAAAGATTAAAACAGCTTGTTTTAACAAATAGCAGCAAAATAATACAGGATTTGCTATTCAAATTATAGTAGAATGTGGAATGATGCGCCAATCATGAATCAGGGGCTTTATTATATCAGAATGACTAAATTAACTTAATAATGGCGAAGGCACGAGGTGTGGGACGAAACAAGGGAATACGTCTATGACAACTCCCAGTTTTATACAAGCGTTGAACTGCACGGGCAATTGTACAATAAGATGGATGTCTTCGAGTGGGAAATTTAATGGCATAAAGTCTTGCCGCCTCTCTCTTATTTCGATTACACTGCCCATAAAACAGTACCATTTCGCAGTATTCTTCATTTGTATACATCTCGTTCTCCTGTACTAGAATTCGTAATATTAGAATACGACTGTGTGCAATTGCAAGCGACTACACAACAGATTTTTAACGTTCGTCATGATCAGCAAACACAGACTAAGGCAGCAGTATATAAGTCTTTTTTTTTGGAACTGCCTTGGAAAGTTTTCTTCGTTGAAAATATTTTATTTATTTTCTATGTTTTACACGCACACAGAATAAATTTTATTTCTTAATTATTGTAAGATAAACGGATGCTTTTAAATTTAAAAACGATTTACATAAAAGTGACGTGCAAGAGCAAAAGTTTCCTGGCAGAGTTCCAACTAATTTCACTTTGGAGACGGCCCCTTACTAGCTTCTTGAAAATAGCCAAGAAAATGGATAAAATATATGATTTTCAAAGTTCCATAACTCGGCCAGTTTTTATCGTAATAAAATGAAACTTTTTGTGTTTACCTTGTTTTTGTGTGTACTGCATCTTTTCTGAAATATAATAATAGTACCTGGGGACCGTATAAAAATTAATTTTTGTAATTTTTTTCTAAATGTGTTTTTTGGTTCGAAAAGCACGTAAAAACATTATTTACCTGTTTTAAAACATTTTTGAAATTGGAAGGGCATATCTAAACCAAACCGTTCGAGAATTAGCTATTGGGTCAAATTAAGGCTGGACACCTTGTATAATGCAGAAGGGGACATACTTATATTTTGGTATATCATAGTAGAGAAATTAAAACAAAAAAATTCTCTTATTATTTCAACTGGTAGTAACCTTGAAAATGATGCGAATTTTTGTAAACATTTAATTCAGCATCTGCACAGAAGTTTTGGTTGTATATAAACAAAATTTAATTATTATACAAGCCTTTTTCATAATAGAAAAATGTGTAATTTTTCTCCATTTTTTCACAAGATGTGCATTTAAACAATTTTTTTGCTTTGTTACAGTTTTATATGTGTATCGTACAATTAAAGTGGCATTAAATATAAAAAAGATTATTCATTTACACTCATTTTCAAAACCAAGGTTAAGAACTTAGTCGGATAAATTAAGGTATCCTAAAATTGTGAATTTTACCAAACAATTGACAATTTCTTATGATTTTCTTTCATAGACTATCTTATTAGCTTTATTTAAATACCAAGTTCATTATTTTATATTCGCTAGAACAAAAACTACCAGTGTCTTAGTAAAAGCAGATGCCACTACTTTAAGCAATATGCCATACTTTAAAATGCGTTTTACTCGAAATGTGTGTTTTTGAAACTACTTAAAAGTGGAAAGCGATTGTTCAAAAAATTTTGAAAATAATAAACTGAAAACTTTGTTTTTGTTCTGTTTAATAGTAGAAGTGTTTTAAACTTCTCATTGCTCCATTACAAAGTTTACAGTCGCTTTTATGTGAATATAATCACTGTTTTTTTAAGGCAAATCAAATAAACTTTTTAAACTTGTAGTGGATGACAATTGATGTTAATGCAGTTTTTTCAAATATTAATTCATTAAATACCGTTTAATCATTTAAATTAATTACCGGTGTTTGACGTGAACTTAGATTCGTCTCCATTGTTGTACAATATAACTGTTAAAACAATGACAAAAGTTGGCGTCGAAAACCTGTTTTTCAGCCAAACTAGCCAAACCGGGTGTGTATTGTTACAACAATGCAGACAAATTATGTT
>BMAO01039181.1:0-23002 GCA_019973975.1 Trichonephila clavata
ACATTATGGTGTACAACACAATGGAAATAATACTGATAATTTTTAAGTAGTTGAATTCCCTCAATTTTTCCTAAAAAGGAATTTGTCTAAAAAAAGTTCTGGAATCATCCTGTTTGTTATAAAGGGATGATGATTGTCTATAATGTATATTTATAGCTAGACACTGAATAAGAATAAAAAAACTATAAGATATTTTTCTAAGTTATACATCAATGGACATAATTATTTAACCTTGTTTAGTTTCCAAAATTTTTAACCTGATGCAAATACTGATGAGTATACATAATAATGAATGCATATACACGTGCTAGAAAAAGTCTACGTTCACATATTGTTGCTTACATAAAAAACAACAAAAAATTTAAAAACTGGAATTTGAAAAAAAAATTTTTTTTTAATTATATTTTATTCAAATTATTTCTAGTATTGAGAATAAAAAACTAAAGTAAACTGGGTTTGCTTTCATAGCTTTTAAAATAAATACAGGTTTGTAGCAATACTAACAAAAATCAAGTAGAAACAGTCTGCGTTCACTGTTTTAGTAGTAACCATAAAAATTATTTAACAAGGATGATGAGCTATTTAATAGCTGGTTGGGATTAACACCGTCTTTTGAGAACATCCTGAAGTCGTTTCAGTATTGAATTATTAAGTCTTGTGGTTTCTTCAGTGCTTATCTTTTGACATCTCTTCAGCATATCCTTGCTAGATGTGTTGACGAGTTATGGGCTCCAACAAATCCCATAGGTGTTCTGAAGGATTCAGATCAAATGACTGGGGGCGGGGGCATGTACAATTGATTTGGGACATTATACATGAGCCAAAGCTTTACAATCTCAGTGGTATGCTTAAAATCGTTGTCGTGTTGGAAATGAAATGACGATCTTAGGCTGAGTTTGGCAGCACTTTCCTTTAAATTGTTTTTAGGACATCAAGGTAATCATATTTGTTCATAATTGATTCGATATACTCCAACTTGCCATGCACCCCCACAGTATAACTTCACTGCCAAAGTAATTTCCCATTAAACTAAATGCTCTTTTTGAAGCACTTGTACAAGGTTTTTTTCCATACCAATCTACAATATTTTATGCCAAGGATACAAAATTTGCTCTCTTGGAGAATATCACAGTTCTCCAGAACTCTGGAGGCTTATGTATATGCTCTTTTTTGCAAAAGCTATCTTTTGGCTTTTGAAACATAAGACTTTTTGTGAACCACTCGACTACAGTATCCGCCCTTTTTTAAGATTTTTTTTGTAACACCCAAACAATTTTTTTTGGAACTTCTCGTGAATGTTGCAGTTTGAGTTTCCAAACGCGAATTATTTTTCACTACGGATATCATACTTCATTTTTCTCTGATTGCAAGTTTAGATGGACGACCAGAACGAAGTTTGGCTGTGTAAACTTCTGTATATTTAAAGTTATAAATAACATGCTGGATTGATGAGTACTGCCATCCAATGGATCTGATTATATCCCGAAGACTTTTTCACAATGATTTTAAGCTCATTGATATTAATTTTCTTACTTTTATTTTCCATGTCCTTAAATTGCTTCATATCTCACAAAAACATTAAAATTATTACATCACAACTGCACTCTGCTTTCCACTTTTGGTTCCATATATATACATGTGAAGAAATTTCTGTAATTAAAATTTTTTGTATTGAAGGTATACTAATTATATGGCTGGAATACTTATATTTTTTTATTTTAATCAAAGTTTTTACAAGATACCTATTTATGTGTATAATGTGAATTTTTTTTATCTATGTTGAAGGAATAGATTTATTTATTATGCTGCTTATTTTTGTTAATATCTTTAAATGCTGTATACTTTTAATGTATTATAAAACTCCAAATCTGTATGCATTGCCACAGAAATTCAATTGTTTCAAATATTCCCTATAGTGTGGCACAGTGAATGATATTGTTAGATTTGTTTGGCACCCATAGCTATAAGGTTGGCCACCCCTGTATAAGAATTAACTCTTCAGTGGAGTACAAATCTTCGTTGTTGTAGTTGAAGGAAAATCCATTTTCTTACACTTTAGTTACTGTAACAATAACATGAAAGGGATGAAATATTTTTCTTTTTTCATAAACATATAATACATTTCTAATGTATGTGTGTGATGTGTTTCATTATATATAATATATTCTTTTGAATATATTATATATTCAATAAATTTTCATATTTTTTGAATTATGTATATATATTTTTAAGAATTCCAGAATATTCTTGTTTGAAATTAAAGTATAAGATTAATAAATGGTTCAATAAAATTGATAGATTGTGGTAGTTGTGTAACTGATGGAACATTTTTTTTAGTTAATGCAAAGCAAAAGTTTAATTATGATCTTGGGTTGACTTGTTTAAATTTCAATTGTTAGTAATTTATTCCAAGATCAATCTACGGTGAATCAAAAAATTAAGTTTATAATCATATAGTTAATACTTAAACGAAAAATGACCATGAATGTTAATCATGGACAAAATGCTCAGTAAACATATATAAAAATGGCTTAGCATTTTTTAAATGTATATTAAGGAATAGAGAATTACTTTAAACAGATCAATTCATATGAGTTATACAACAGTTTCTTTTTCACATATTTGTATAATTAAAATGAATAATTTCTTACAATGAAGAGGAGGAAGAAAAAATTACAACATAAATATCTAAAACATTTCATTAATTCAAACAAAGTACACAAGTGTGCTTACATCCCTTTTAATTATTTACCTAAATGAGTATTTCTCCATTGAATGAATTTTTTAAATTATATATCATTTTCTAATATATATCAGAAATTTTGCAGCAAGAAATATCCTTCATATTGAAATTTACAATAAGTGCTACAGTTAAATTATCAACATTCAATCTCAAAAAATCTTTCAAATGCTGAATTAGTTCCAGGCCATTCTTTAACATATTGGAAACATGTTTGGTAAAAATTCTGCACTTCTTTCGTAAACTTTTCCACTATGCCCAGATTTGATTCTTCTAAGTTTGACAATTTCTTTTTATTATTAAAGGAATAAATTTTTCTTCAAATTGTAATTTTTATTAAATTATTTTTTGTCTGGAATACCATTTATCATATTTTTCACCATTTTAACAGATAACAATGCAGAGATGTTCTGAAAACAGTAATACAAACTCTTAAATTTTGTAAAATGTTTTTTTCAGTAACTTAACTTCCAAAAATTTAAAATATACAATGTGTTCTCTTTATTTTACCTTCTAATAATTTTTTTAAAAAACTTGATAAAAAGTAAGACAATTTATGATTAAGATTACTATATTTGAGCATGCACAGGAAAATTTTACCATTATTGACTGTACATTGTAGCATTTGTTGATTGTTTTTGATTTAGCAAAAACAATTGATATTAGGTACCGTTTCATAATATGGATTAAACATAAATACATACAATACAATTTTCATCCAATGCCACGATATACAGCCAATAGTGGAAATTATCCCTGTACACATTGGAACACAGTATTAATAATGATGGCAGTGATTGATGTAACTTTTTGTTGGCTGGCATTATTCGACAGTATAACATGCAAGTACTGAATTTTCTTGATTAACACTTAAATCCAGTACATAAATACAACAAGTAGAAAAACAAGCTCCAATAACAGTCAATTTTTTTTTTATTTTTAATGCTTTTTAAAAAATACAACACAAAAGAAAAAAACTAACAAACACAAATTAAAGAGAAAGAGAAAAAAAAAACACATTAGAAAAAAGTGCCCAAAGTCATAAGCTCTCTAGCACTCCAATATCCAGCAATCTCGGAGTCAATCTTGTAGAGTGCCTTGCAGCGTTGGAGATGTTTTCCATTCATTAACATGGTTAAATTATAGAGGTGGACTATAATAAACTTCCTGATCAATTTAAATGCTCTCCCAAGCAACCATGGCCTGTCACTAAACGCAGTCGACCCAATTCTTGCCATTAATTTTGACCTGTATCTTGATTGGGGACAGTCAAATTCTACTACAGATTTATCTAGAGTAAATATCGTTATAAAGATGCAATTGCAGGATACAGCAATTTGGGAATTCAGCTGCAATAAAAATAGTAATTTTACATTTTACCTTTACAAACTAATATATCATAATTATAAATAAATTTAAACAAAAGTATGACAGCTTCAATTCATATTTACCAATAGATACTATAATATACAAATCTTTCAGATTTTTTAAAAACAAATGAATAAACTTCTATATAAACAATGTCAAAAAGTCAACATTATTTCAAGCAGAAATATTGAAATACATTGTACTGAAAGCATTTTATAACAAGAGGCAGGTGGAAAAATCCTCTACATAGAATACACTTTGCATTTCTATAAGGAAGCTGGCATCACTAGCTCTCATGTTTACTAAAGGTTTGATCGGTTGCGTCCTATTATAGCCCACCCCTGGATTTTGTGCCTTATTTGTCGCCAAGTTGAGCCTTTTTGTCGCCAAGTTGAGCGATAAGTTCACCAAGCTTGCAACCCTTCTTTTTTTTTGATTCTTCAAAATTAGACCATTTTTAGTGACCGTTAGGTGTCTTCAACTAGTAATTTCCGTTAATTACGTTGGTTTCGGCAACCCTACTAACTATGCATGAGTAGTAAGGACCGTTACTATTTGATGCTTTGCTGTTATTCCGTTAGTACGTGCGATTACCGGTTATTGTTTTCTAGACGAAAGAAAGGTTTATTTATTTATTCAATTTTTTGTAAAAAAGGTGGTAATATTATTAGATGGAGCTTTCGGAAAAAAATAGTTAAAATTGTGAAGATGCCGTTCGAAAGGAGGAAAAAATCCGCATGATGTAAGGAAAGGTACGTGGTTTGGCAAAAGCCGTTACAATTTTAGAATGTGTTTGTCTTTTTAAGAAGCTAAATCATTCAGTATTTTGTTCATAAAGTTTTAAATTTTTCTCCTTCGAATATCGATTTATTCTTTTTAGAATGTTCTTAATTTTCTATTTTTCAACAGTTGAAAAGAAATTTCCGTTCTTGTCGTTCAGATATCCGTCTTTTTTTTTTTTTAGGATGCCATTAATTTTCTGCCTTTAGAAGCTAAATCTTTCATTAATTTGTTCTTATTTATTTTTTTAAACTCTTAATTTTCTACTTTTCAGCAGTTAAAAAAGAAATTTCGATTTTTGTCGTTCCGATATCCGTTTTTTTTTTTCCTTAATTTTTTTTTCTGCTTTTAGAAGTTGAATCTTTCATTAATTTGTTCTGAACGTCTAAAAAATTGTTTTCCTCAATGGAACTTCGATTCCTTCTTTTCGGAATGTTCTTAAATCCGTACTTTTCAAAATTTAAAAAAAGAATTTTTCGACTTTGATCTTTAGATCTCAATTTTTACTTATTAGAATGCTCTTCATTTCCGATTTTTAGAAGCCGAGATTTTGCTGAATTTGCTTTATTAACGTCTGTAAAATTTCTCTTTCGATTCCTTTTTTTTTCCGGAATGTTTTCCGTTTCCTACTTTTGAAAAGTTAATTTTTCATAGAATTGTTCGAAAAGTTAAAAAAGTACCTATTATTTTCAGAAGCTCGTATATTTTCTTAAAGCTCTAATGTTTTCCATTTTTGCTCCTTCGGACAAGACGCCATATTTTTCCCAGTTGGCCTGAACTCGACTTTGAAAAACGCGCTTGGCGCCATTTTGGCGCGACTTTAAAAAAATTTTCGCCAAGGGGTGGGCTATAATAGGAATTTACCGGTTTGATCAACTTATTTACACTGGTCTTTTCAAGTTTAGGATATGTAAGTAGAAGTAATATAACATAAATCTAAATATATATATATTTCACTTTTAGAAAATTGTCCTCATTACAATAAGGGATTAAAATTCATAAACTGCTATTGTTTTTGTTGATAACTATTAAAAGGTAAGTTATGTATGTGAATTTAAATAAGTAGTAAGTTTCTGAAGTAAGTTTCTATCCACGCCTGATTTGTAACTGTTATAAATATTCACAAGTTTTACTAATGATAAGACTATTATGACACCTTATTATGTCATACATATAAAATTCAGTCATTGTTTAAAAAAATTAATGTAGTTGACTCATTAACATGTATTAGAATGCTAGTAAATATGCAAAACTGGTTTTTTTTTTTCGAGGACTAATTTCAGTGCCACAAATGAACAATTATATTTTAGGAAACTGTAGAGAATAAAACAAATAGGTTAAATTTTAAAGTTTTAATTTAATTTTAAGTATAAGTAAAAAAAAATAAAAACATAGCATATTTTATCATAGGCAATGTGAGCAAAACAAGCCCAATTATCAAAAATATTATTAGTATAACTGCACCTGAAATAATAAAGACTATGTCTGAAAATTAAGCCTAAATGTTTATAACATTGTTTAATTTACAATTTTAAACATTAAACAGTAATTATGTATTATCACAACAATCGCCAACTCTTCTAATAACTCACCAAGTGTGCAACCATATGCTTCATTTCATATAATGTCGCCAACAGGTTGTAATAATATGCAAGTACCCATTAAATTTCAGAAGATTTTATAGGAGAATGATAATCAAATTAACTCAAAAGAAAAGTCACAAAGATGTTCATTTCAAAAATTGGTTTAATTTTGTCGAATCAAAGAGATTATCAAGCAATGTACTTCTTGAAACTATGGATAAGGCACAGTTTTTGTTGTTAATTTCACCATTCTGCAAGGTACATTTCATCATTTAGTTAGTGACTCTAAAAGTGATCATACACTTACAAATCTCAATAAAACATATGAAAATTAATATATCAGAATTATAATCTTTTAAAGTAATATCTGCAACTTGCTCTTAATGGAATAATCAAACCAATTTGTAAAACAAATTGTGACTTACTATTTTGAAAAATTAATAAATAAAAACTGTTATAAAAATCTTGGTAAACTTAAAAATCTCACAATAGTTATAATTATTTGTATTTATTTTATTAATTTAGCACTTAGTAGGAAATCCTTTAGTGTTCACAATAGCTTTTAAATGTGTTAGCAAAGATTTGAAAAAAATTCGGTTGAATTGTCAAATTGGCCACTTATCCCGCCAAGTGTTTTTTCGCCAAATCGATAATTGCTCCAAACCTGGTAACCCTCGTGGTTTTGTATCAGTGAGGAAGAAGTCAGACCACGGCGTAAAAACGCGCTAAGTTGGCGATTTTTGAAAATTTGCTGGACCAGTGGCCGATTCGACAATTTCACCTAAAATTCACCATTTCCTTTCGTAAATTCTGCATCAATATACTCAATTCTTTAGAGATTACTGATATTAGTTCACATTTTGTTTGTCTTCTTAATCTAATTTCAAGCTCTCTTAATATATACTCTTTAGTATTTAAATTAGATGAATGAGGTGGGTTTTTCAAAACCTGGGGACAATTACACACCAGTGAGTGAATATAAACGTCCCACTGTTCAGCTACTCGAGGTCTTTTGGCAATGGGCCTTGTAATTTTGAACCATGGTCAAGTGACGAGGACAACACCTTAGCTGGAACCTCCCTCTCCTAACTTCCACACTACACCAACAGGAGGATGTCCGAGCTCTTGACAGATTTTACGTCCTTCGCTCCCCTACATGGCGGGACTTCAGTGGTGTGTACTAGGCTCTTACTCATGACACACCACAGGCTACCGTAGCCAACAGAGGCATACATTAAAAGCAATGTGCTTGGACTCTTACCTTGATAAAATATAAAGTTGTCACCAATACTTAAATTTTAAGCAGATAATTTCAAGTTGTTAAGATCCTTGCAATTTCTAATACCATCAATATATATCAAATTATCTAATACTGAAGCTGACATACATCCCTCCTCACACACGAGAATACCTCCACGATTCACTGTTCCCACAAAATTCTTAGGATTAAGTTCCTTGCTTATTCTTCTTCACACTATTATATACTTGCTGGAGCCAAAAATGTTGAATTTGTTCATCTGCAAATTGGAAATTATTCCAGTTGTTTCAGTTTCAGACTTTTTTATCATGGATTTAGCAAAGAAAAATCTAAGCTTTCTACTTTCCAAACAAAAACTCTTCTTTTAGCACAACATTACAGTCTTGAGTAATCTGACCTGATAGGAATACTCATCAACCTATTTCGGTAGAAATTGGGGAACAATGGTGAATCTTTCAGCTAATTCTGCAGAATTTTTGGCAGACTCAAACAATAACTTTTGATAAATTTACTAACAATAAATGGAAACTTATGCAAACTATTTTAAACATCCTTTTCTTGAATTAGTTTCTATTTCAATCTTTAAAAAGCTTTATCATATACTTCCCCATTGAATGAGGAACATTTTTGTAATGTTTTACACTAAAACATTACATTTTTTTGTAATGTTTTACACCTTTACAAATATTGACGATAACCAATTTTCGAAAACTTTTTATCTTGAATAACTATGAGCTATTTTTATGCAACAATAATAAAATAGAATATTTTTAAAAAAAACAAACCAAGATTAAAACGAAAGTTTTTTTTGTATGTACCGCATTGCAGGAATAAAAAAAAAAGAGTAAAAATCAATATTTTTAAAAGATATTCATCCAAAAGTGTTTTGGTGTACTCTTACTTTAGTTACGTAAATATCCTCCACATTAAAACCATCCACTCATAGGCAAGGGGAAACCTACCATGCATATAATGAATCTGCACATATGAAATTTAATCTCAGGCTAAAGATTCCCACATCCAAGTGAGCATTTAATGCATCTCAAAATGAACTGATGTTAAATTGAATGCTCTTAAAGTCTACTTACATAGGATATATTGGCATTTCTCTTCAAAAACTTTTTCCATGCAGGTTTAGTTTTACGAGTTCTGCAAGAAAGGTATATTTCATCATTTAGCTATGCAATCTAAATAACAAATTAACAGAAACTGACACTAAAAAGTGAATGCTTATTTCGTTGACTTACCTAGTATTTATTGGCTAGCTTCTGCTTTTTGTAAGTCTGAATTCTTCATGACACCACTGGGACCGAAAAATTCAAATAATTCGCTCAGGACTGCGAAAATCAATCGACGATATTTTTTCTGTGTTTTCAGCATTTGCATTTACAGAATCATCTGCCATATTTTTTTTTAAAAAAATTATTCACAAAAAAAATCTGCTCATATTTACAACTATCCATTCTAAATCACCAGACAATATGGCGCACACACAGCTAGCTATTCGATTTTGGCGGATAAATATCTTCCCTAATCCCTACTTTCCCTAGCTTCAGTTCTCCTTCCACCTGCTCACTAATAGAACCAGCTCATTTGTATTCAGTATTCAGGCGCTAGTCTCTCAGACACCCTTCTTTATCATCTTGGATTTTCAACTGTTCAGACATAGATCTTTCCGGACAAGAATTCACTGCCTTATTTCCTGTTATTTCTTAATATTTATAAAGAATATTTATCTAATATTAATTAATTTATCATAATTATTTAATATTTATTATTAGTATTATTAATATATTTATTTAATATTAAAATTAAGTTATTAATATTAAAATTAATAATTTTTATTCTTTATTTAATATTAAAATCAATATTTTTAATTTAATATTAAAATTAATATTTTTTATTTAATATTAAAATTAATAATTTTTTTTAATTAGTTTATTTATTTATTTTAGTTTATTTTTAATTATGGATTAGGTTGAATATTCTTTCATTATTAGGTTGTATTTCAATTCTTTTATTATTACCTTATTTCTTATTCATATAACTTACTAATATTTCTTCTTAATTACTGAAAAATTATTCAATTATTGCTTAGGTTGACTTAATTTTGTCATTATTAGGAAATATATTCTTTTATTATTAATGTGCCTTTATCCATATTATTTATTAATATTATTTAGTTATTCATTAACATTCATTTTTACTTATTGATAAATTATTCCAGTTATAGATTAGGCTGTCTATCAATTTTTGTATTATTATTAATTAATTTACAAAGAGGTTAGTTTAAATTTTAAAAACCTTGTTATTTTATATACCCTTAAATATTGTAACCTGTTCCCTCTAACCATGGGACTATTTGCAGTGTTTATTCCAAGTATAAGAAAGTTCTGTCAGAAACAGTTCCTGTTTTATTTTCTAGCAAAAAGGCCACATTTGGGGAAAAAAAGGGAGTATTTAATCTTGATTTTGTTTATGAAATATGTAGGGATAGGAAACTATTTTCAGATTTTGCAAGAAAAACTCATCTGATTAAATTAGAATTTTTTTACTGCAATTGTAATGTTCTGATGAAGTTTGAGAAGAAAAATTCTATTTTAGATAGTTAATCATAGATTAGCAGAAATTCCAGGAATAACAAGATATGTGGTTCAACTAAAATCATACATCTTGGCTTGTGGTTCAGTTGCAGCAAACTAAAATTAAATGAGATATTTCGTCTCACTTATCATTTGATCATGGGAACCAGAACAACACAGACCAAAGCTTATTTCTATTTATCTTCTGATACAGTAGCAGATTGGGGGCAATTTGTCATTAAGTTATTCTATATTATGCAGAAGTCAACAAATCGAATTTAGAGGGGAAGCAGTACACAACAGATCATGTGAGATTCTAGTCAACATTTTACAGGAATGGATAGAGCCTGGAACTATGATTTTTCCAACAAATGGAAGGACAAGAAGGTTTGACCATTTGACGTTAAATCATAGCCTTCATTTTGTAAATCCAGCAACGAATTGCCACACAAATACCATAGAAGGCACTTGGAAGCATGTTACAGATTCACTCCCTACCTGCAATAGAAAAATAGATTTAAAATTTCATTTGTTGCTGTATACAAGTTTAGAAAATGAAGCAAACAGCAGGGAGTGGATTGTTTCAATAAGTTTTTAGAAATTATTAGGGACATCAACTGGGCTGAGAGGGGCTTAGGTCAAATTCTTTAAAAGGAGAATTTAATCAAGATTTTTTATCACCATGATTTTTGTCGCAATCTATCTTGCTGACAAGTGATGACTTTGGCCATTGTGTGACAATTTTGTATACATAAAGTGCTGCAAGGTAAGTTAATTCTATTTATATTTATTTTATTCAATGTAAGCAAGAAAGATTCTTCTTATATTTAATTTATGACTTTAATTTTAATGTTAATTTGCTTTAATATGTTAAATTTTAAAGTTAATTTGCTTTAATATGTTAAATTTTAATGTTTCTCTTCTAGGCTTAATGATGATAAATAGAACAATTTGTTCATTACTATTCTGAATCACTTAAAAAAATAGATTTTTATTCTTAAATTCAATGCAGTATTGCTAAAATAATCATTAACTATTTACATTTAGTTCTATAAAAAATTGTCCTTTCACTACTTTTTTAGTTTAATATTGGTATTCCTTTTAATATTATGTAGGAAAAAATATTACATGTCTCATTTTTATGCTTCTACTAAAGTTAGAAAGAATCCCACCATTAATTTTCGTACAGAGGTGGCGTGGGGGGGGGCAAACTTAGATCCAAGACGGGAACTTTGCAAAACTGTTTATTCAGGGGGAGGGGGGAAGTATCGCGGCGTTTCCTGCCGGCTAAGGGGGAAGGAGGAGGGGGGGGGAATGCAACCCTGTGCTTCCCTTGGCGACTGCTGTCGCCGGAAAAAAAAAATTCGCTATTTTTGAAAAAAGTCCGTATATCGAACTTGTTCCAAAAACTGCAAAAAAATGTATCAATTAAACATTATAATTCAAAGTTATAAAATACCTAATCAATAAATCTCGCCGCTAGAATTTTATATACGAACCTTTCAGCACGAGCGCTACAGCAAGAATGATTGTAATAGGTTCAATTAAGCCAACGATGAACTTCGCGATTTTCAAAAAGAGGCCAAAAATATCAAAGTAACCCATCCTTGTTTGTAGATTATAGGAATAGGTGCTGCCAACGAAATTGCGCATTACACGTCCGGTCTTGTTTGTTACTTTTATCTGTCTTATGTTTTCCAAGACATTTAGCTATGTTTTTATGGGATAAAGTATTTGTTTATTTTTATATCAGATAAGGAGGTAAGTAATTATAAAAAATGATCAAATTTTTGTCACAAATGGCTTTATGACAGTATATTAGAAGCATATAATTTAAAAATCATGCAGGATACAGATTCCATTGCAGTTGAATGTTACCACAGAAATTTTGGAAAGTGATGGGAGTATGGCAGGTAAGTGTTTAATATAAAATATATAGAATCAGGTGATGTTAATGCTTGCTATCAATACAAGCAAAACTATATACTAAAGTAAGTAATATGTTTTAACTTGCGTGTAAATAATTCTTAATAATAAATTATTCATCATTTTTATAATATTTGTGTTGTTTGTTATACAGGAATAGACCTTGAAAATCTGCCTTGCCTATATAGAAACAAGTATTTCATCCATATGTTACATTTCATGGGAGATGAGGAAAGTGGTAGTGAAAGTAATGATATAATGTGATTGTCTTTTTTATGGTATAGATGTACTAATAAGGATTTATTTATTTTTTTGTCCAGTAATGGACCAGTTTTTGATATACTATTTGTTTTATAAATACTTTAAATAGTTAATTTTTCAGGTTGCTTTATATGTGTTCTGTGTATCAACCAGATGAATGAAGTAAATATTCCTACATCTCTGAAAGTCTTTAATGACATTTTGATCTTAAAAAGTGCTAGATGGGATTTTCAGCTGTGGTGACATATACCTTATATTTGCATCACAGTTGTGAAAGACTTTCTAAAGCATTAAAGATTGTGTAATGTAATTTATTAGTAAGTAATATTTATATGATGGGAAATGCAATACAAGTTAATATTTTATTTAGTTTTAAAATCAATCAATTGTCTACTTTTTTTAAGACTGTCAACAATATTAGTTACACAACACTTTTTAATACAGTAGGTATAATCCAAAAACATTTGAAAAATACAATGGTTTGTGCAGTAATGTAGCTTAAAGAGTGGTGCATTCCATCTTATGTCAAA
Source organism: Trichonephila clavata (assembly GCA_019973975.1). Taxonomy (NCBI): domain Eukaryota; kingdom Metazoa; phylum Arthropoda; class Arachnida; order Araneae; family Nephilidae; genus Trichonephila; species Trichonephila clavata. The sequence continues at coordinate 13,029 of BMAO01039181.1, forward strand.
GCGGTACAAGTAATAAATTTTTCTTAAATCGAAAAACCTTGTATAGTTGATTTTTCATAATTTTTACAAGTTCCATAAGTAGACAATCATTAGCTGCATAGTTATTTATATTAAAATTTAATATTTACATGCAACATATATACATTTAAGAAAAAAATGTTTAACAGTACATGTTTTGTAAAGAAAATTAGGAAACTGTATTTCTTTTTTAAAAAAAAAGTATAAAGTATTCATTCAGTTTTGAAATCCTAGAAATATTATGTAAGTATATTATTTCTTTGCTACTTTCCATAATAAATGATTTAAATGATTCTGTTGTGGCTAAGTTCATCAAAATCGTTTCCTTCAACCACATAAGTTATACTAGAATCCTAAGAGGGTTTTCAGTTAAAAAATATAACTTAGTTCTTGGTTTTGCTAGTTATTTTTATAATGCTTGATACTCAGCTTAACAAATATTAATTTTTTTAAATACTATTAATACTTCAATATTTTCGCGATTTATACTTTTGTATTACTATTTAAAAAAATTTCCAGATGTGCTAACTTTTCAAGACTTTCAGAAATATATAAAACCTGCAGCTAATTGATGAATTGAGCCTTCACATAACAAATAGCGATCTTACATCGATAGATTAAATCAGTCGCATTTAAATAGAAAGATAGCTTTTTATTGGACCTCGTAAAAAAGTTTGTTAATGTCTCTGTCTCAATTGCTACTATTACTTATTCAAAACTTGCATAAAGACTTCTATTTTTCTTTGGTGATCTTTTTGACAATCAGATCGTTCTGATTTTTAAAAAAATGTATTAAAATAATTTTATATTATTATACTAATATTTTATATTAGTAAAAGGGAGAAATTCCGTAGAACTATTAATCTTGGAAGGGTTTTATTTGAAATGTAAGAAGATATTGCTGCAAAATAAAAGATTCTCAATAATATACTTTAGTATTCTAATGATATATTTCAATTATTGTGAGATGAATGAAAGAAATGCATTTATTAACTTCAGTAATGAAACATTATGTAAAACGAAATACAAAACAGGGTCGGATGTGTGTAACAAGACAAAATTTGCTTGATAGTAAATTGAGAGAAACTCAGGAACGATCACAACAATCTCATATTAGAAAGAGTTGTACATTTTTTAATAAATTTTGACGGGATTTAATAAAAATTTTGGAAAAGCTGGGCATGTTTTTCAAAGATTTTTCTGATGATTATAAAAAAGAATTCAAACAACACCTTATATATTAAAATTTTTCCGATAAATATCTCCGAAATTTCGTTTTTTTTTTAATATCTAACTATTGCATTCTCAGTTTATTGATCAGCAATAAAATAAAGAAATGTTTAAAAAATTTGCTTAGTATAAAAATGGCATAAAATAACAATTGAATACTATGAAATTAGTAAAATTAGAAACCTGTGTTGCTCCATGACCCAATCGATCAATTTAAAACATTGTCAGCATATTTATATACCTGATAAGATTTGGGCTAAAAAACAAATTAAAAACTTCCTTACTGAGATCACTATGTACCCTAAGCTTAACATTTATAAAAACAAAATATAGAACTTTATAAATCGTTTCTAGGTTTAAAAAGAAAGAAGGGGAAAAAAACATTGTTTTAGCGAAATGATTTTATGTTCATTGCAACAATAAAATTAATTATTTGTTAGAATTTCTTCGATAAATATCCGAAGTTTCTCGGTACTATTGGCTTCCTAATCATTAAATTAAATTCTTCAATTTACAATAAAATAAAAAGATATTTATTAAATATGCTCAATTATATAAAAAAACAACGCATAAAATAACCATTGAATACCATGAAATTAGGAACCTGTGTTGCTTCAAGACCTAATCATTCAATTTTAAATACTGTTAACTTACATACGCTCTTAGGCGATATGGTACCATCTTCACAATTTTTTTTACTTTTAATATTTGATATTTGGTTTTAATTGCATTTTATAAAGGTTTCCATTTAATAATAATTCCATTGCAAAAAGTTTGTAAAATTTAAATTTTTTTACCTTTTTTAAGCATTTTTTAAATCCCTAAGGCTTTTTTTAAATATTTTCAAAATTTTTTTTCCAAGTACCTTATAATATACTACATAAAACTGTGCATGGGTTTTTTTTTCTGCTGCTGCTCTTTAATTTTTTATTAATTTTTTTATAGTTAAACTTCCAAAAATTCCCAAAAAAACATTAATTTTGATTTTGAAATTTTTTAGAAAACATATTAAACACACATGTTACAGCTAATCCTATGCACAGTTTTACAAAACATACATTTCAAAACATGTATAAAAAATTTCAAACCCCTACTTCAATTACCAAAAAGGCCTTAGGGTTTTGAATAACAGTATATGTACAAAAATTCAACATGGAGAAATATGAGTTTGAAGTTTTCATTCCGTGAATAGCATGATATAAGATTCATCGAATAGTCTGAAACTTTTATGAAATGTTAATTAGCTTATTTAAAACTACTTACCATAAAAAAAAATTGCACAAATGTAGAACAATTAAACAGTATACTGCCATAATAAATATATAGAAAAAAACGAATGAAAGATCAATATTTCATAAAACTTTATCTTAATAATTATAAAAAATAAATAAATACACACGCTCAGAGCTAATGCACAACATGTACAAAAGATGTTTATGCCTTTATTTTTTATTTCCATGATTTTAAAAGCCTTCGCATGTTAAATATTGTACACGAATAAAAGTAAAATCAAATAATTTATAAGTAAAATACATCAAAATCTAAGAACTGTATATGTGCATTTGTTTAAATAAATAGCTTAAAATATTTTAATAATAAAAGTGTTGAATCTCGCTCACATAGGATATATATATATATATCACCAAAAACAATATAAAAATGGGGGAGTTTTTCTATTCTTGCGAATTAGATTTTTAATTATCTGAGTTATCAAAATGAGATTTAATATTTGTGCTTTGGGAGTATCCGTTTTTAAGTTTTAATTTCATTCATAATAATATCATAAAAAGCACGCACACCTTTTAAAGCTTGACCAAATCCATTTGATCTTCCCAGTGAATAATTCACAAACTAGAATTTTTGCATGAATTGCACAATTCTTTCTTAAAATGATTTATTACTGCTTGTATAATGTCAATCTCATTGATGCACATTAGAAAAATAATTAATTCATTTTTTATCAGGCTCTTTTCTAGCAGATAATCTGAAATGTAATCGTGGTAGTTGCTGTTTAGCATCAAACATTGCTCCATTACTTTATGAAAAATGCAGGAGTAGCATTACCGTGCTAATATCTGGATACCCTGCAAACTTGCTAACATCTGGATACCCTGTTCGGTTGCTAATATCTAGATACCCTGTTCGGTTGCTAATATCTAGATACCTTCAAACTTGCTAATAACTGGATACCCTATGAGATGTTTCACGGTGTTGAAACGTTTCAGACGAGGGAAATCGAGCATGTATTCAAACAGTCGAAATGTTCACAGCTGTGAAACGGTTGGAAGGTTTTCAAAGTTGCGAACTTTCAGAGCGGTGAAAACGAGCCAGTTTTCAACCTCTCGAAATGTTCGCGGTTGTGAACTTTCAGAGCCGTGAAAACGAACTCGTTTTCAAACCCGCGAAAAGATGCTAACATCTGGATACCCTCGAATGTTGCTAATAACTAGATACCCCCACCGATGTTATTCGCATTGGCAGGTGTGAACACGGAGATTGACGGTCGGTGTTTGGACACCCTCCGATGCATTTCGACTGGCGCGCGTGTGTTTTGGGTGGACGGGCGAAATCGTTGTTAGATATTCTTGCACGTGTGAACTCGCTCGATTTTATTATATAGGCCGGTCTTCGTCTTATTCTGTTCATTATTCGAAGGACGTTTCGCGCTATTCGACACGCAACTTTTGGATGCGTGCGAGAAAATTATTTTGTTTAAGAATCCGTTTCGACGCTAGCGGAAAGTTTTTTCCGGAAACATGTGTTTGATTGAGTCAGCGTTAAAAATATTAGTCGCATGTTTTTTATTCGCGCTTTGTTTAACTGAAATAGCGGTGTTTTTCGCCGTCTATCACACTAACGAATGTGAAAGCGGGGATGTAATCGATATCAAAAACAGTTCGTGTTCCTATTCTGAAAACTTAGGAAGAAAGTTATACTTTCACATTTGCGAAAAAGCAAATTCGAAAGTGTACGACATTCGATATTCTTGGAAAGAAGAACTGACCCATTTAAAACCCCAAATTATCGGAGTACAGTTGAGCGAGACACAATTCAAAACAATTTGTAAACTGCTAAAACTAAAACATCCCAGTAATACTTTGATCGTGGGCCCCAGCCAATCGGGAAAAACATCTTTGGTTCGCGAAATGATTAAAAATAATATTTACGATCAAAAGATGAGAAATATAAAATGGTGCTACAATTATTCGTCGCGTTGGTTTTTAGAGGAACCCGACATAGAGTTCGTTCAGGGATTGCCCGACAGTTACGAAAATTGCGACCTGATCGTGATCGATGATTTAATGCATCAGCTGAACGAAAAAGTTTCGGAGCTTTTCACCGTGGTGTCTCACCATCAAAATATCAGCGTCATACTTTTATTGCAAAACTTATTTCCGAAATGCAAAGCGATGCGAGATATAAGTCTGAATTCTCATTACATAATACTGTTTAAGAACTCGAGAGACATGAGTCAAATCAACTGCTTTGCGCGACAACTTTATCCCCGCAATTCGCACTATATGGTGGACGCCTATATAAAAGCCACTGCTTCGCCCTATAAATATTTAGTCGTTGATTTACATCCGACCACGGCAGAAGAACACAGACTCAGAGACAATTTATTTCCCGATCCCGACGGTATTTATTGGATCTACAGACCAAAATGAAGAAAAGTATTAAGCGAAATTTAGATTTTTTACTTTTGCTCTCGAAATCGACACCCAAACAACGTCACATGCTGTTACAAAAACGCCGATAAATCTCAAATAGTAACGCTGAGTGAAATTTGTTTGAATGTGCTAGCAGGCAATGTTCCCGTCAACGTCAAAAAACTGCGCAGATATAAAAACTGTATTCGAAAAGTGGTCCTGTCGAAAAGTGAGTTTGAAAGCGAAAAAGAAGTTGCTAGTGCAACAAAGCGGTGGATTTTTGCCTCTCTTGATTCCGGCCGTCGTCAGCGCTTTAGCGGGTATGGCAGGCCGTAGCGATCGGAAATCGAAATCTAACGCGTGAGAAATGATATAAAATAGTTTACAAAAATTCATACAGCTCATTTTACGCAATAGAATCATGTCTAAACGAATGGCTCTCGTGCCTCCCGAGTTATTTTCCGCCTATTACGAACAAAAACCAGAAATAAGAGTAGAGAACGAACTTTCGAAAGTATTGGACCGCGAACAACTGCCGGACGATATGAAAGTGAAACTACTGAGTCAATTAGTTTCTAGGTATCAGAAAATCGTACGCGAGCCTCCAGAGCCCGTTCGAGTCAGCTTGGTAGAAAACGAATCGGAAAAGAATAACGCGACGAACGATCGCTCGGATGCTCCGACGAAAGCTTTGCACGATGATGCGGTGATGGTGGATATAGCTTCCTCCGTACCGCAATCTCAAAATAAATTCCTACGCTTTGTTGAAAAACGCGTTCGTACTTTTGGAACGATCTTGGCGAAATGACACGAAACGGAGAATCTATTAAAAACTCTAGAATTGTAGATTTCTTTTCATACACGATGCGCAATTCTAAAAAACAAGTCGAACCGAAACATTTCGAATATTTCCTGCAAGCTCTGAAAGAAATAAATGTTCCTCATTCGTGGATTAGCAATCAAAAGGATTTAGATCGTTTGAAATATATGAAAGGGGATGCTAGGGACGATCGTGAGGACTCAAAACACGAGCATCGAAGAAGCAAATCTCTCGCTCACCCGACTTCATGGAAACAACTAGCCACGCAAAGGTCCGCAACGGCAAAGTGGATAGATTATTAGAAAAATATTATTACGATATAGAAAATCCGGCTTCCTTCGGCGGTGTGGCAAAACTCGCGAGGAGTTTCGACCCAAACCGCGAGAGAATGGTTCATGAAACAAGATACGTACACTCTTTTCAAACCCACAAGATTTAAATTTTCCCAACGAAAAACTCTGTCCTACGGAATCGGCGATCTAATACAAAGTGATTTAGTGGATTTATCGAAATTTTCTAGACAAAATAAAGGTGTAAAGTTCCTCTTGACCGCGATCGACGTTTTTTCGAAAAAGGCTCATGTTCTAACTCTCAAAAACAAAAGCTCTGGGGAGGTACTCGGGGCTTTTAAGAAACTATTGAAACGAGTCAAACCGATCGTTCATTTACAAACGGACGAAGGTAAAGAATTTTATAACAAACCCGTATAAGATTTATTTAAAAAACATAACATCCATCACTACAGCTCGCACAGTGAACATAAGGCAAGTGTCGTCAAAGATTTAATCGAACTCTCAAGAATAAATTGTTTCGCATTTTCACTCACAGAGGATCTTATAAATATATCGACGTACTGGAGAAGGTTATAAAAAGTTATAACGATAGCGTTCATCGCACAACCGGCTTCGCTCCTAATAAAGTCACACCAGAGTTGGAGTCGCACATTTTTAAAAAAGTGTACGGTTACGATGTCGATATTAGTTACAAATTTAATGTCGGCGATCAAGTGAGAATATCGAAAGCTAAAAAAACATTTCGTCGCGGATACTTACCGAACTGGAGCGACGAAGTGTTTGAGATAGACAAAAGTTTCGCCTCTAATCCTCCGACTTATGTTCTGAAAGACTTGAAAGGAGAAACACTGAAAGGTCGCTTCTACGAAAGCGAACTGCAAAAGGTTAACAAAAGCTCGTCCGACACTTTCTGGAGCGGCGAAAAAATTTTGAGAACGAAGGGGAAGGGGAAAATAAAGAATTCTTCGTGAAGTGGAGAGGTTTCGATAATCGTTTCAATTCTTGGGTAAAAGCAAAATGGATGAAACGGTTTCAGATTTCTACGTAACTCTTCCGAGTAACACGAACATGAATTATTTTCCGAGCAACACTCAATCTTCGTATCGAACGAAATTGTCATCTCCGCTGATATTCGCAGGCAATTGGGAGGTGGCCCTGTGCGAAATTTGCATTCCTTGTAATTGGTTTAATATCGGAGAACATAATAACTCGTACTCAATAACGTGCAATACGACAGAAAGCGTCGCTCAGGATAAGCAAGAATACAATTTTAATATTTCCATGCTAAAGGGTGAAAATGGAAACGTTCTTTGGAGAAGAGGGAACGATGCAATTCATGCTAGCGTTTCTCGCAACGTAGTGTTTTCGTTTCGAGAGAATCGAGCGAACTACAACTTTTCATAAACGAAGGATTTGAAGTTCATCTGTCGAGGGACAAAAGCTCTAGACTCGTAAAAATGCTGCGTTTACCCGACGAAGATATCACCCTCAAAACGTCGCGGGCCACTTACGAATTTCACCCCGATACGGAATTGCCTTCGGTTATAAGTTCACGACAATAGACAGAAATCCCTCCGACACATACGAATATTCGGTGGGGGTGACCTCATTTCACGGGATGGATAACACCTCTCCCGAGCCGAAAACGACTTCCAAATTATTCGAAACGATTAATAAAAATCTAAAGTTATTGGAATTGGGAGATCTGGCGAAGTTTGTTTACGACGAATCGCAGGGTGAAGTCGGAATACATTCGCAAAGTTTGTCGAAATTCATTTTCAGAAAGAATTAGGAAGTTCGCTACTCACAAAACTTAATTTAACCGATGATACTATCCTCACGGATTTCAATAAATTGAAAGTGAACAAGAAAAGCTCCATCCCTAAGGAAGATCACTTTTTAATTATCGTCAAAAAAATATTACGAAAAAAGTGCAAGTACTTAAAAAATATTATCGCTTATTTTTGGAAGTTGGACTCTATAAGACCGAAAAAGAATTATTCAACGCGTTTAAATTTGTCACGTTGCGACAGTTACAAAACTTATGCTTGTCGATACAAGTTCCGAGTGGATATGAGATACAATTAGATCAAGGTTTGGCAGATCTTTTAGGATTTACAAAAAAGAAACTAGGTAGCGGCTCTCACACGGGAAAATATCCCCTTCAACTGAATGCGGGTATCTCGGAAATATTTGTGTACAGTGACATCGTCGAACCGCATCATACGGGTGATACTTTTTCTCCTTTGTTGCGAATAATTCCCTGCATGAATGAAAAAGATGAGCAAATCGTTAAACATTACGATAAATTACTTTACTTCCCGGTAAAGAAAAAATTTGTGGAAACTATCGAAATCGAGCTACGAACGAGTAGTGCGATAACATTATTTTTACGGCCGGTAGGACGTATGTGATTCTTTCCTTCAGACGAAAACTTATAAATTAGAAACGCAAAGCCGTCGATAGATCATTCGCATTGTGGACAAAGACAAGATGCATCTGAGTCGGAAAGATTGCGAGCTGCACTATCAGCATCAAGTGGGAGGGAATTATTTTCAAGGCGCTCCCTATCAACGAGGTTATGGATTTTTTGGTGATCTGAGACGACACATAACTCCTCTCATGTTCAGAGCCGGAAAGTATCTGGGAAAGCAAATGCTCGAGACTGGTAAAAATGTTTTTAAAGACTAAGCGAGTGGAAGCTCTCTCAAAGATTCCGTGCGAACTCGTCTCCGTCAAACTTCTAAGCAAATCAAAGATGACTTTTTTCAAAAGCTGCAACAAGGCAAAGGTATAAAAAGGCGGCCTGTTCGAAAATCGAAACATTCGAAAGCCAAACGACGTAAGACCAACCCACAAAAAGATATTTTTTACAATGGATGAAAAATCACCCATTTGTCTTAAGAGCGAGCTGGATTTATTTTCCACCTTGCCGGTGCAATTGGCGATCGACTTTTCTTCTTTCGTGCAAGTGCATCCGATCAGCTCGCTTACCGACAAGGCTCCATCGAATTTTATATCAGCGGAAACGGTGAACATTATTTAGATTTGGCCCACACGATTTTACATTTGCAGATCAGTATCGTAAAATAGAATAATAGCAAGTTGGAAGGCACGGATCATGTCGCTCCCATTAACTACCTTTTAAATACGATGTTCTCTCAATTCAGTATTTTTCTAAAAGACAAACAAATTGCATCTCAGAGTAACTATTCCTACAGATCTTTCATCGAAAGTTTGTTATTCTCTTCAAAGTCTAACCAGGAATCGATGTTGTCATCCGCTCTTTTTCACAAAGATACAGCGGGCGCGCACGATAACGTGACAGCAACCTCGACGAACGCAGGCTTCATCTCGAAAAAAAACATATGCAAACTTTCAAAGACGGTTGATTTGATAGGCATACTTCATTTCGATCTAGCTTCCCAACCCAAACTTTTAATCAACGGAGTGGATATAAAAATTAAGTTAGAGCGACATAAGGATTCCTTTTTCTTAATGTCAGCAAACGATAGTTTCAAAATCGCTATAGCATCTGCTAGCCTTTTCATTCGAAAAATTAACGTGGCACCTTCTATCATTTTAGCGCACGAAAAAGCTTTGGAAAGAGGAGTCATTAAAATACCTACCAGACGTGTCGAAGTTCAATCTTTCGCTCTCGGTAATGGTCTGCAATATTTTACAATCGCCAACGCTTTCATCGGGCAGCTTCCCACCCGTTTAATTCTAAGTTTCCATTCCAACGAGGCTTACAATGGAAATTTAGCTAAAAATCCGTTTAAGTTTCACCATTATGATTTGAATTATCTTTCGATATTGGATGGATCGAAAATGATACCCGCTATACCTTATCAACCCAACTTCGAAAACGATATATACGCTCGCAGTTACCTCAGTCTTTTTACGGATTTAAGCCGCTTCCATAACTCGCAGAATATAAATATTAATTACGAAGAATATAAA
>BMAO01039182.1:0-111677 GCA_019973975.1 Trichonephila clavata
TATTATTATTATAGGCTCCTAGCCGTTTGTTATTGTTAATTCGATAGCTCTAACACGTAAGTGGACTGAAGAGTCTCTTACACATATTGTTCATGACACACAATCACGACACAGTTTTCTTGTGGACTTGCGTTTATTAATTTCTCATAACTTCTGTACATTTACATTGGAGTTGCAGGGCATGCGCAGTTCAGGCTGCGCAATTGGGATTGCGCAGACACAGTTTATACATACATTACTACAGACACAACAACACACTCTACTCTCTTAATTACACAGATAGCGCTTCGTATGCCGTGAACTAACATACCGCCCCACATTGCACTGGTTACACCATGCAATCACTGTATTAATAATTAACACAAAATATATCTAAATTGTTCATCACTTAAATTCCACAAAAGACACTTAAAGAAATGCACTATATCATTGAAATAAATAATAAAAAAAACAATTCACTTAAATTGATTAAAACACATAAAAAAAATAAATTTTCTACAAAGATTGCGACCATTGAGAGGCCAAAATTTTTCGCGAACATAATTCAAAAGTGAAAAAGCACCAACATGAAAGTATTTGTTATGCAAATATTCAATTATCATACATGACAGTTTATGGATTTTAGGCAAAATAATTTGATGTTTTTGATTAAAAGGAAAATTTGTATTATCTAATCGACCACCCACTCTAAGCACTCCATCTGAATCCAAAAATGGATTGAGACTTTTCAACTTACTTTTTGGCAAGATAGGTTTTTGTTTTTCCATACATTTTATTTCTACTGAAAATTCTTGCCTTTGTACACTTTTTATTAAGAAGATCTCTGCTTTCTCCAATTCATCTACTGTTAGTGGGCCACTGGCTTTAACCTTCCTCCTCAGGTTGTTTACGAACCTAAAAATATAACTTAAGATACGCAAAATGGTTAAATAGTTATTACTAAGGTTACACAAATTGTTCACAAAGTCATTCACAAAAATGTTAAAAACTGGCACTTCATTCTCAAGTTTTTCAAGGACACTGTTCTTCAGTTCTGAATTGTACGCATCGTTGTTTTCACTAATGTTCACAGGTTTGTTCGGATAATCACTGCCAGATAGAAACTCTGGACCGTTCCACCACATTTCTTGGTTCAGAAGTTTGTCAGGATCTACTCCACGAGAAATCAAATCTGCAGGATTCTGGTTGGATGGCACATGTTTCCATTGCCGTACAGGGAACAAATCTTGAAGCTTAGCAATTCTATTCTGCACAAATGTTTTAAGGTCCATCGGTTCTTTTTGTAGCCAAGACAACACTATCATTGAATCAGTCCACAGATAAACTTTAACTGATTCCAGCTTCAAGGTATCAATCACTCTTTTCACAAGTTTGGACAAAAGGACAGCGGCGCACAGTTCCAATCTTGGAATAGTTAGACTCTTAATTGGTGAAACTCTCGATTTGCTAGTAATTAATCTCACTAAAGTCACTCCCGAATTATTTTTTGATTTGCAATACACTGCAGCTCCATAGCAGCGCTCTGACGCATCAGAAAATCCATGAATCTCTATAGATGTAGGATTCTCAATTACTACACGTCTTTGGATATTTATGTTATTTAGGCTCTCTAGCCCAATTAACAATTGGTGCCATTGATCATACACTTTCTTTGGGAGTGGATCTTTCCAGTCAATACTAAGTCTCCAAAGCCTCTGCATAAACATCTTGGCGTTGGACACCACGGGTCCCACAAGACCCAAAGGATCAAACAGTCTCGCAATAGTTGACAAAACGCTTCTCTTGGTATACGAATCACAAGTATCACGTCAATTTTAAACGAAAAAGTGTCTCTTCCTGGGTCCCAGGACACACCTAAGGTTTTGGTCTCATTTGGTCTAGAAAAATCGTAGATTCCATTTATACTCTGCGAAAGTTCAGGATGATTTCCCCGGATTTTATGCAATTCCATGCCTGCACTTTTCAAAATTTCAATTAACTGATATCGTAGCTCCTTAGCCTCTTCTAAGGTGTCCGCCCCGCATAACGCATCGTCCATGTAGAAATTGCTTCGAAGGACTGGTGCTGCTATCGGGAATTTATTTTCTTCATCATAGGACAATTGTTTCAATGTTCGTTGCGCTAAGTATGGGGCACTGGTCGTCCCGTACGTGACTGTTTGAAGCTCATATGTTTTTTCTCGGTCGTGTTTATTGTCCTTCCACAATATTTGTTGCAGACAGCGTTGTTCGGAATCAATTAGGATCATTCGATACATTTTTTTAATGTCCGCAGTCAGTGCATATCTGTAAGTTCGGAATCTAATCATCTGGGCATATAAGTCATCTTGGATGACTCCTCCATTATACTGAATATCATTCAGTGATAATCCATTATCTGTAGGACTAGACGCATTGTAGACCACCCTCACCTTAGTAGTACTTTTTTCGGGTCTATAGACGCCATGATGAGGTAAGAAATAGTTCATCTTCGAATTATTTTCTTCTACCTTCACTTCTTTCATATGTCCCATTTGTTCATATTCTTGCATGAATTCTCTATACAATTTTAGATATTGTGGATCCCTTTCCAATCTAAGCCACAATGCATTTAATCGTTTGAGAGCAATGCCCCTGGAATTCCCTAAACAATTTGGATCACCCTTAAGGGGCATTTTAACTATGTACCGTCCCTCCTCGTCTCTAGAATGTGTTTTCATAAAGTGTTCCTCACATAAACTAGCCTCATTACTTTTTGTTTGCACTATCTCCACATTTTCTACTTCCCAAAATTTTTGCAACGTTTTATTTAAATCCTCGTCCTTAACTAAACCGCAATGAACTTTAGTTTCATTAAATGAATCTACATTACCACTTACAACGTAACCAAAAACCGTGTTTTGTAAAATTAGATCTGAATTTTTTATCTTAAATTTTTCCGGTCTCAATAGTTCAAAAAATATTTCTGCACCTAACAACATGTCTATTTTATCTGGAATATTAAAACGTTCATCAGCTAACTCCACTACATCTGAAAAATTAACACTAGTATTAAACGTATTACTTGGAATAAAATCTGTGATTTTTTTAACTACTAACATATTTAAATCCTTCACGAATGTATTATTTTTATTTGAAATTGTCGTTTTAACGCAACCGTTAACAATCATAGATGCATCATTTAAACATGAGATCAAAGTATTAATCTTTTCACTTTTCAGTTGTAATTTATTGGCGCACTCCTTAGTTATAAGACAAACCATACTGCCTCCATCTAACAAACACCTACATTCATGCCAATTCGAATATTTATCCTTTATTAATACGCGAGCTGTGCTCAGTAAGCATCTTTTAATTTTGTTATGACTAAATGTAGTCGCCACGATTTCTAGCTTGTTTATATTTGAATTAGGAACGAACGGAGGGGCAGAAGCATTGAAAGATATCGTTTGCGATCTCTCTTCAAGGACCGAAGGAGGCCCGATTTGGGGAGTTGGGATACTTTTTATTTCTCTTTGAAAATGAAGCAATTTATTATGCGGCTTCTTACAAACTATGCAATTTCTAGAGCGACACTGTTTTACACAACATTCTGGGGATAGACATTTAAAGCACATTTTATTGTTTTTAATAAAATCTACTCTTTCATTTATCGAAAAACCTTTAAACTGAGGGCAAAATTGCAAAGCATGTGCTTCATTTTTACACAACACACATTTTTCATTCTTTATTTCAGAAAAAAATACGCTCGAACCTCCTCTCTGACTTCGCGAGCTGTTATATCTCTGATGTTTATTGAACTCAAATCGTTTATTTTCATTTCCAGTGAAGGACCTGGAAAATGTATTAGACTCGCTTTTAAATTTACCTTTAGAAGATAAATAAATATCACATTCTCGCCCTAACTCGTGGGGTTTAAAAAATGTTTCTCCTTGTTTTACACTAATATGAGTCACTAATTCTCTGTCAAGAGTGCTCATCATTTTATCCGCAACAATTAATTCACATACTGACTTAAATTCATTAACATTTCGTAACTGACAGTAATACTCAAATGTTGCACTTAACCTAGACGCAAATTGAACATAACTCTCTGAATTTAATTTTTGAGTTTTACGAAAATTATTATAGCATTCTTGCGGTGTAGGCTGAAATTCTTTCAAAACTAAATTTTTTAGTTTTTCATAACTGCGCAATTCTTCCTCTGACACATAAATCATTAAGTTATTCGCTCTCTCTCCTAAGATATTTAAAAGAATTTCCGATTTCCATTCTTCGGGAACCTCTTTCGTTTTGAATGCTTTCTCTAATGACTGAAAAAATAAATTATATGACTCAACACGCGAGGGTACAGAAATAGTTAATGTTTTTACACTTTTTATTAACGTTTCGATACTAATATTGTTACATGTTTCGGTGGCGCTCACTGTTGAAAGTGAAGAATCATGTGTTAAATCTTTCCGAATATTAGCAAGCTCTAATTGCTTCTCTAACTGTGCTAACTTAATTTTCTCTAACTCTAAATTTGCTTCAATCGCAGATTTTTTAATTCTCGTTTCTTCAACGGCATAGTCAATAACAGTTTTAACTAATTCTGTGTCTGCATTATACACTTCACTACTTTCAATTAAAATTTTCAAATCAAGAACTTTTGCATTATCTGGCACAGTTAGTTTTAATTCCTCCGCGACAAGTTTTAACTCGTCTTTCTTCAACTTAGCAATTAAAGACATAATTAAATAATTAAAATTCTCTCAAAAATTCAAAGAACATTGCTCTCACCTCACATCACTGGCTGCCGAACTTGGCTGCTTACACAAATCACTGTTTGCCGCACTTGGCTTTTCACACAAATCACTGTTTGCCGCACTTGGCTTTTCATTTAGTCTTTTTTTTTTTTAATCCATAGGTTAATCCATTAGTTCTCTCTGGCCTCGTAAGGACCAGTGTTTAATTCGATAGCTCTAACACGTAAGTGGACTGAAGAGTCTCTTACACATATTGTTCATGACACACAATCACGACACAGTTTTCTTGTGGACTTGCGTTTATTAATTTCTCATAACTTCTGTACATTTACATTGGAGTTGCAGGGCATGCGCAGTTCAGGCTGCGCAATTGGGATTGCGCAGACACAGTTTATACATACATTACTACAGACACAACAACACACTCTACTCTCTTAATTACACAGATAGCGCTTCGTATGCCGTGAACTAACAGTTATCATTTTTCGTCAGTACGCGATTGGAAATCTCCAACAGTCGACGGTTTAGATCGGGTTTGTTGGAGCTACGAGGAACACATGTGAGCTTCATTTTCTAGTCGGAAGTTCTATCGTTTCGTCTGAACAAGATTTTGTAGCTTTTTTGGTATTTTTCTTTGAAAATACACATTATGGGTAAATAATTTCCTTATTTGACTCTCAAATTAGGTTCAAATTTAATTCAAAATTGTAAAAGCGTGATATTTAGCACAATACATAATTCCCACAAACGCATGTTGTTTTTTGTGTTAAATGGACAAGAACTTTTGGGATTGATCATTGTAACACTTAAGCCACATAGAGTAGATATGGACGTTTAATTTAATACCAAATTTAGCTGCTACTTCCTGCAACCCCTAAGGCAGGGGTGCCACAGTGTGGCACGGCAGAGTTGTAAGAGTGGCACGTGGAGATTTATTGAAAGATTAAAAAAATTTTAAAAGATAATAAATATTAATTTTTTTACTGTTTTATTGAAAGGTGGTGTTTTAGACAAAATAAATCATCAAAATCTATTTTAAATACACTTAATTAAATAGCAGTAGAAAATTATTATGTAGACAACACTCGTTCATTGCTGTGTGCGTTGGTTTTCCGAAGGAAGTGCATTCGTGAGATTCTGGAATTTGAGGGAGTGTGTGTTCTACAGTATCTGGAAGAAAACAATGAACTGCCTAGTGAGTGCTTGCTTCTCAAGAATCAAGATATATATAGGCTTTGAGATTTAGGTTTTCTTACCGATACTACAAAACATTTAAATTTAAGATTTCATGGGAAAGATTGTTCTTTTCCAATCCTGATTCATTTTATATTTTCCTTTGTGAACACACTTCGACTTCTCTTTTGTTTCGATTTTGGGGGGAAAAGGACAAACTGATGCACACCTAGAACAATCCCATTCTATTAGCATCTTCGAGAACTAATCCTAATGTAGATTACCCAATAAAAAAATCTAGGAAATAAAAACCCCCACTAAAAAAGTACTGATTGCTTAATAATTATTTAGAATTAAATTTTTCTGGTTACTCATTTTTACTTTATACCAAACCTAATTGATTGAAACTGAAAAGAAAATTTTAACAATAAAACTTAAGTTAGTACTTTTGTCTTGTTTATTATATTATTTTAAAATTTCCACTACTTTTAGACTTTCATTATGCTCCATTTGCGTAAAAATTTCATAATAAGCCTATAAGTAACCTTTTTTTCAGTTTTTCATATTCTTTTGTTTGTTGTAAAAGTTTAAAGTTGTGGTAACCTCTGGTTACCCCTTACATCCGAACCCTCTTTTCTATCTGTAAACCCGGCTAGATGTGTAGGAGGAACTAAATAATCCACATGCATTATTTCCAATCTAATTTGATTTATTAATTCTTATTAACGATTATGAAACAGACATAACACAATTCTAATTAAGGTATATAAACAAAGGTAGAGTGCAGAGGTGAGATATTCTAATACGGGGATAATATTACAGACCCTCAACTGAATCTAAGATAGCTTAAATACGCTCAATTACAATTACGTCGCACACTAATAATCAGCTTCTACTTAATCAAGTGTACAGTACCTGAATATTTAATGCATCGGATCCTACACGGGAAAATTCAGGCACTTTCTTCGGCTGGATCAAATGACGATGGCTCTACGCTCTGTAATCTTTAATTCCACTGCTTTTCAATCTTCACTAACCACTAATTCTCAACTTCTGTTAAACTCCTATTTGCACTCGTCTAACACGTCAACTTCAGCTTGTCAACAACAACGTGTCAACAGATCACGTGCTCCCTTCCTTTCCTTCACTTTACTTCACTTAGCTTAACTTAACCTCTTACTTCACTCTCTTTCAACTCGCGAAAACCGAATTTATATAATATTCCTCATTTATATAAATCACGTTTGGTTTCTCGATGAAAGTTGGTTAAAATAAATATTTTGTTTTAAAGAGAAAAGAAGATATTAGTAGAATCGCGTATAGATCCGTCACAAAGTAGCACGCATAACTTTTTTTTTTATCAGATAGTGGAACTCTTCCCAAACAGGTTGGCCAAATCGGCCCTAAAGTTATGATATTTTTTCAGTGTTAGTCGTTGGTATTTTTGCGACGCTTGTTTCGCCTTATTTCTCTTTGTAAGAGGGTGCGTCAACACGAGTCCAGGGAATATAATGGTAGTGACTCGGAAACATGCAATAAACAGTCGTTGTTGTTATTGTTGTCGTGTCCTTCCCGCAGGGAAGGAATGAAAGTTGCCATCACCTGTGAGACAGGTTGGACTTCTTAACGATAGATGGCGACACCACCTATCTCCAACTCCACAAAAAAGTTCCGTACGGAAATTATTTTATAGCTTTGAAGTCTTCATAATTATATCTAATGATCAAAAATCGTAGTAATTAATGTAAATTGGTTATTCTCTTTTGTTTTTTTACCAAGAAATAAGGTTAATAGGGTTTTAACAAATTTATGTCAAGTTTGAATTTGATCAAGAATAAATGATTGCTGAGAGGAACCAGTTTTTAAACAAGGATTTAAGGATATAAACAGAAGCAGTAATTTGACACAAGGAGAATATATACAAAAAATAGAGCGACATGTTAAAAAAAATTAAATTTTAACATATTAAACAAATACAATCAAACATTACAATGTACATATACAATAAAGTTTAATACGTAGTGTTTAAAAGGACTCGGCACCCTTTAAGCGTTTTTTTATTTATGTATTTAAAAATTATATTTTAGCATTTCATGTAACGTTTCTTTTTTAGAAAATGATACGAGATAAAATTTTGCACAGAAAATTCACAAAATTTTACAAACTTAATTTTTTTTAAAAATTTTAAATTTTTTTGAAAGTTTATTTTTTTGTGTTAATTTTTTGACATGAAATTTTTGCAATATTTCTAAGGATGTTTTAAACACCTTTTTTTTAACATTTATAAACCCCGTGCACCACGCAATGTATAACACGGGGGTAAACAACACAGACAGAAGAAAGGAGATTACAACACAAACATCCATGCCTTCTCCGGGATTCGAACCCAGTCCCTGCGGCACCGCAGTCAGCTTCACTGACCACTATACCGGATGGGCGGCTTAAACACCTTTAGGGATCGATTTTACAAAATCTTAGTTAATTTTGGAGAAAAAAAATAATAAAATGATATATATGCTAAAATTCAACCAAAAGCCTAATATCTCCCCCATTTAAAGTTTTTTGCTTCACATAATATCGAAATATTATATTTTAATGAAAAAAAATGATGAATAAGAACTAAAATTATAAAATGATTAATACAAAATGCCTTAATTTATAAATTTTACATACATCCTTGTAAAAGAAATTACATTAGTATAATACAAAGGAAATATCCTGCTTTATTTGTAACACCTTTTTTTAGTTATTATTTCACCTTTTAAAATGAATTTTTTTTTATCACAAAGCTTTTTTTTTTTAGTTTTTTTAATCTAAAGAAAGAGGGGGGGGGGTGAATTTCCTAATTTGTTTGCTTATATTTTTTAACTTTCAATTTTCAGGCATACGAAAGTAATATATCAATTGAAAGATAATAATATAACTAAATAAAAGATAAGATAATATAATTAAATAAAAAAAAACGATACTTAGGTCATTTTTAGAGTTCCAAGTCTCTAGTAAACAGTAGAACAATTTATTGGATTATTCTGAGTCGCTAGCACTAGATTCATTGGACTCGTGTTGAGAAAAAAACACTTGAGGTGCTTTTAGCATACCAAGGACTTCTTTTGGCAAATATTCTTTTTTCTTTCTTTTAATTTTTCTTAAGCTTGTAATGTAGGGATCTGATGAAACTAAAAGCATCTGTATCATGTCCGCCTTGCTTTGCTTCCAGTTGAATTTACGAGTGTGATGCTCGCGAAAATATTTCGAGTCCTTGTTCCGGGCCTCTATCACCTCTTCCGACATTTGTCCTATCGGTAAGATGGAATCATTGACGGAGAAGACCTCCATGTATCAACACTTTATGGTGGCTCTGAGGCATGTAGTACCAAGGATACAGAGCTACATAAAGTTCAGCTGTGGTCAGACAGAATTCTTTGAACTTCTGTGCGTCAATTTTGTGCCCACAAGCTATGGTGGTCAGCACCACATGGAGTTTTCTAATTAGAATTTCATCAATCTCTGTGATTGATGAGGCAATTTCTGGGTTCCGGAAGAATGCTCTTGCAGTATTGCCATCATTTGAGGTTCCAAGCCAGGTTTTGAAGCATCCACCAAAAGTCCTATTTGGCACCGAAATTTTTCCTTCACTTTCTTTTTGCGTGCATCTACTACAGGTCTATCCGCCCTCCTCACGGACCATTTTTTTATATCCAATCTGTAAGATATATGCAGAAGGAATTCAAAACATTTGATCCAGGCGGGCAAACTGGATAGCCTCGGTTTCGCATTATCCGCAACTATTTGCCTAGTTCATGGAGCAAGGCTTTGCTTAGCACAAATGACAGTTTTGAGAAGAGGAATGCGACAGCCAGCTACAAAATTTCCATCTATCATCGTCAATGACAAAACTGAACTGCAGCTGTAGACATTGTCATCTAGAGTCACTGTGCTGAGTTGGAGAAGGGAGATTTGGTTTTTGATTTTTTCAATTTCTTTAGTTTTACAAATGTTTCCCTTTCTTGTCTGAAAATGGGTTTTATTGGCCGGTAGTAACTTGTTGATGAGTTCGATGGGTTTTGCAAAACTACACTTATGTCCATAAATTAAGGATAATGAAGTTCAGGCAAAGAAAGAGACAGAAGCAAAACAAATTTGACTTATTTGTAAAGTCTATTTATTAAACAAAAGGTAAAGAGCAAAAAAGATGCTATATGTTTGACATAATAAATAAAAATTGCGATTTTTACTCCCTGGAGCAAATTTCAAAAAAGAACCTATTTACAAAAAACAGTATAACATGGTTAGTATGATGGTTAATACGGAGTATGTCTCCCGGACGATGCAATACAGGCCTTACAACGCCTACGCATGCTGAGTGTCAAATTATCAATCTGATCTTGGGGAATATTACACCACTCATCAAGCAATGCCCTCCGAAGTTCCGGTAGACAGGTGGGAGGAGGTTGACGGGCTGCAATTCGTCGGCCAAGCATATCCCACACATGCTCTATTGGATTCAAGTCCGGTGAGTATGCTGACCAATCCATACGGGTGATATCCTCCGATTGAAGGCATTCGTCTACAATGTTTGCACGGTGAGGACGGGCGTTGTCATCCAAAAAAGAAATTCAGCACCCGTGGCGCCCCGAAACAAACGTACATGTTGTTCCAGAATGACATCCAGATAGATGTGGCCTGTCATCGTTACACTCTGAACATGCAGGTCAGTTCTGGAACCAAGAATAATTCCTCCCCAAACGAGCCATCCTGTACCACCGTAACGGTGTCGTTTAATAGTGTTCTCTTGGTGGTAACGGGTACCTGGCGCTCTCCATATGAAAGTCCGGCGAGAATCAGACTGAAAACTAAACCCGGACTCGTCGGAAAACATCACACAAGATCACTGTTGCGGTGTTCACAATGCATGCTCTCTACTCCAGGTTAATCGCAGGTGACAGTGAGTTGCGGTAAGGGGAACACATCTGACAGGCCTACGAGCATATAGACCAATGTGCCCTAAGCGTCTGTACACGGTCTGCCTTGAAACTGTCGTACCGGTAGCTGAAGAGAGCTGACGAGATAGGTCTGACGCTGTGCTCCGTCTGTTTCTTTTGGCAATAACTGCCAAATACCGGTCCACATTCGGCGTTATAACTCGGGAGCGACCTGTGCTGTAACATCTACTCACATTACCATCATCTTGGAATCGTTGCCAAAGCCTGGAGATGACCCTGGGCGATTCCAAGTTCCTCGGATACTTCCAGCTGGGTACGTCCACATTCCAGTCGTCTGATAATTCTACCACGTAAAAAATCATCCAAATGCTTCCTTTGTACCATAACTATGCGGTTATTGCACTGAAAGGCTTTTAAAGCGCTTGTGAACAATTTCACTTCTTTGCCACCATTCCTTATATACCCCTCTCTTACACTCTCGTCATTGTAACGTACTATCCGCGCCATCTGGTGGTTACCTGTAATTTGCATATTCTTCTTCAAAATGTGTGTGATAATTCTACAGGTGAAATTTTTATTTTAGAGTTCAATTTCTGTGTGATTCTGAATTATCCTTAATTTATGGACATGAGTGTAGTATTTCCTCATTATTTTCTGTGACGGCTGTTAACCGGAGGGGAACCAGAGGCGGATTAAGGTAGTTGGAGGCCCCAGGCGGTAAAAGGTTTGGGGCCCATGGGCTTAAGAGTCGAAAAACTAAAATAGTGAAAAGAGTCATTTACTTTAAATTCTTAAAATAAAATGTAGTGATATAATAAAACTCATCGGCTAAAGAAAAATCTTAACTGAAGAAAAAAAATTAAAAACCTTACTTAAGAGCTTACAGTTTTGCTATACAGTTTGATTTCTCTTTGGCAAATTCATCAATTATTTTTACCATATCTATTTTGTCCAAAACATTTTCTTCTGTATATAATATGTCTTTTCTCCCATAGTATTTCTTAAATTATTTTTAACACGTTTTAAAACTAAAAAAGATCATTCACCAGATGCATTCGATATCGGTATTGTTAAAAATATTTTCAAAAGTTTTTCTATATTAGGATTTCTCTTGCATGCCGATAAATTTCTAGCGGGGGTTTCATTGTAACTTTGTTTTCTTTTCATTTTTTGTTCCAAGGTGGCGTGGTTGGTTTGTCGCTGGCCTTTGCACTCATCAAGCTTGGGGCCCCTGGCGGCCGCCAGGTCCGACACCCGCTTAATCCGCCACTGAGAGGAACCATACATATTGAGAACAATAATGCATCATCGCAATCTTCATTCGAAATAAGCTGTTTATATTGGCTTTGTCCGGCAGCCCATCGCATCCCCACTTAAAATTCGCTTTCAGTGGTATAATGCTATTTTGGGAATCAATTTGTTTTAAAACATCTTCCTGAGCTTTGGCAAATCTGCATAAGGTGTGGTCAACAAGCGCTTGCATTGGAGTCTCTGCTGATATTTCATCAGTGACGATACCGGGAGGATAACACTTAATTTTAGACTCTATAAGCTTATTATAAGTTGCGGTAAATATCAGCGTGGAACTCTTTGCTATTTCCTTTTATTCTACACTGCTGGTCACCATAAATACAACACCAAGAAAGACAAGAGATAGCACAACAAAATTTATTTTGAAGATAACATGTTGACCAAGTATCAAATGATTAAATTTATAGACTTCTGTGAAGTGAGGTTCCTGCCACAATCAGTAGCCAGACTAGCCGCCATTGTTGGAGATCACCGCTGCCACACGCCTCGGCATTGATTCAAAGAGACTTTGGATGTGTTCTTGGGATAGAGCAGACCAAGCAGCTTCCACACGTTGCCAAAGTTGATCTGGTGTGGCAGCTGGGGGTGTAATCTGGGTCAATCCTTGAACAACCATGGACCACATGTTTTCTATCGGCGAAAGATCCGGAGAGAAAGCCGGCCAGGGAAGAAATTCAATCTGTTGATTGACGAAGAACCTTTGGACAATGCGTGCCACATGTGGTCGCGCATTATCCTGTTGAAATATGGCTGTGGCCAAGTCCTCAAGGTAAGGAAGGACAACTGGCTCCGACACCTCGGAGATGTAGCGCTGGCTGTTTAAAGTACCGGCAATGCGTACTAGAGGAGTGCGAGAGTGATATCCAATACCGACCCATAGTGTAGGACCAGTTTGGTGGTGCATAACGCAGCTGTTCAGCATCCTCTCTCCACGGTGTTTTCAGACTCGAATCCGACCATCGTGGTGTTTCAGACAGATGCGTGACTCGTCAGTAAAGACAACTTCATTCCATTTTGCCACCCACATCCTTCTTTCATCGCACCATTGGTGGCGGAGACGTCTGTGGTTCTGCGTCAAGGGTAGACCAATGGACGTCTTGCAGACAGACCACTCTGCTGTACACGGCATCGAATGGTACGCGTAGACACTGAATGATGCGTTACAGACTCAATGTGCTGTGCTATGGTTCGTGATGTGACTGAGCGATCCGTCACTGCCATGCGCACAATTTGCCTGTCCTCACGTGAAGTGGTGCACTGAGGTGAATGCGATCGACCACGTCGGTCCGTCGCACCCTCCTGCATCCAACAGTCACATATCCGCATTACAGTTGTTTGGTTTCGTCCAACACGACTACCGATTTCCGTGAAAGATAATCCACAATCTCGGTAGGCCACTCTATCCTTCCTCTGTCGAACTCGGATACTTGATCAAAAGCTGATCACTGTTTTCTATGAGACATAACTGATCGTTTTTTGAAAAAACTACAAGAAAAACACAATTTCCGAACTTGAAATCTTCGAAATCTCCAAGCCTTAAATAGCGCTTTGAGGTGGGGCCACAGGCGTGCGTGATGTGTGTCTGCGCTGAAATTCTAATCATTTGCATATCTCACCTCCGCTAATGCATGTTGTAAATTTCATGTTATTTGCGTGCTTCCTTCAGGGTATTGCATTTACGGTGGCCAGCAGTGTATTATATTGACCTTTTGACATTTTGTTGTCGACATAAAGAGCCAAGGCTTGGACAGTCATTTTTTTCGCCGATTTTGGTTGTCGGGCTAAGCATTTCTTCAGGTGAGTAGTACGTCTAGGTGAGCAAGTAGTCACTTGTTTTAAAATTATGGCAGCATCTCTTTCTCCAGCTGCTTGCATTGACATTCTTGTTGCAAATGCTAGTTCTTGCTTGCTTGCTGAAGCAAGATGAGGACGCACTCCTTCCCTTTTTGCCGTGGATTTGCATTCCCCGAATAATTTTGAGGGTCGACCTGGAGTTGATTTGGATGGTATACATCTTACTCTCCCCGCGACAACCACGCACCATTTGA
Source organism: Trichonephila clavata (assembly GCA_019973975.1). NCBI lineage: Eukaryota > Metazoa > Arthropoda > Arachnida > Araneae > Nephilidae > Trichonephila > Trichonephila clavata. Next base: position 14,202 of record BMAO01039182.1, read on the forward strand.
CTTGGAGAAGAACTTTTCATTTGTACGGCACCTCATCCATTTTTCCCCCACAAACGAGCAGAAATTTTAGCAATTTTTCTAAATTTTTATTGCAGCTGGTCCTCATATTTATCAAAGTCCGTTGTGGTCCTAATAAAACTCGAAACAGTATTAGTTTTGCGCTTAGGATATTGCTCTTTCTTCCCCACATCGAATGAGGCACGCCGAGTAATACCATCGGCCAACGCTGGAAAAAAAAGCATAACTATGGGAGTTGCAGGAAGTAACAGCTAAATTTAGTATTAAATTAAAGGTCTATATCTACTCTATGTGACTTAAGTGTTACAATGATCAATCCGTCTCAATGCCAAAAGTTGTAGTCCATTAAACACAAAAAACCAACATACGTTAGTAGGAGTTACAGACTGTGCTTAATGTTATGTTTTTATAATTTTTAATCGAGCTTGAACCTAATTTGAAAGTCAAATCAAAAAATTACTTACCCATGGCATGTGATTTAAAAAAGCCCGCTAAAATCTGCAAAAATCTTTTTCAGACGAAACGATTGAACTTCCGACTAGAAAATGAGGCTCGCAAGTGTTTCATGTAGAAAAAAGGACAAACCCGATATATACCGATGGTTGTTGAAAATTTCCATTCGCGTACTGACAAAAAATGTTTACCACGTGGCTAGGGAACTCAAGAGGACCATAAATTGCGGGTTGTTTTTTTTCTCGTGCAATTTCATTTTTAGGGTTTTCGTGCGTCAGATCGGGAAAACTGACCACTGTGCGACTTCTTTCTTAGTATCAGGATTCGACCCTACGACTTGACTTGAACGTCATTACTCCTAATGTTGACACATTATCACTAGATTCCTGTTCATTACTGCGCATTTTTATCACCAAAAAAGATATTGAAAGAAGTTATAATTACATTGATTACACATTTTTGAAGTAAAACTTCTGTACGCTCGCTTGACTTGGGGAGTAAGTTGGTGAATGCGTGACGAGAGCGTTACGAAAAGTGTGATCGGGCGAGCCAAACGGAAGTTGAGAGGGAGATATAAGTTAATGAAGATAGAGAGTTACGTTTTGTGTATTACTGTAGGGGCAAGAGAGAGCACACACTGGGAGTGAGTGAGTGAGAGAGAGAGAGAGACTGCTCTTAGATTTTATTTGTGGCTTTTATATCCTATTCATAAAAAAAGATTTCCCCATCTACTGTAACTGTCAAGATATTAGTCTTTTAAACAGCATCTATACAATATTCTTGTGTGTGAACATCCTTTTTAATAGATTGTCACCTTTGGCTAATGATATAGGTGAAGAATACTGACATGGGTTTTGAAAAGGAAAATCTTCGTTGTCAACAATCGGAAGAACGATTCTTGATTTCATGAATGACAGAAAAAAGTTGTTCATGGTTACTTTCAATTGTCAAAGTCCCAGAAAACACCTGTCGGACTTGAATGATCCCGTAATTGATTCAAGCAATATTTTGTTTATATCAGAAACCTGGTCTAATGACGATAAAAATGTTGACTTCCCGAATTTTAATTGTGTTGCGAAATTTAAGCGTAAAAATGTTAGATCAGCAGGAGTAGCAATTTATCGGAAATCAAATGATGCCTCGAATATAGTAACTTTGAACATGAACATTTTATTAGTATATATTCATAAAATCGGTATTGGTCAATCATCAATTGGTGATATATGTGCTGCTCACTGTGTTTTGGACGATGGAACAAACATCATAATGGTAATTGTTTACATTTCGCCCAATAACACAGGTAATAATATTATAAAGTTTTTATATAAAAGACTTAGGAGGTTTACGGTCGAGTAGGCTCTGAAGAATTAGGAAAAAACTATCATACGTTGCGCTAATTTTAGCAGGAGATTTCAATGTTAATTTCGAGTCTGAATGTGGATAATTCTTGGTAAACTTTCTACAAGAAAAATTAGAACTACAAATGAATAAAATGAATAATAATCGAAATGAGCCTAACAAAAGGCATGGAACAACAATCGATGCATTTTCTCTAGATATCTTTTTAATTTTCATTCAAAAACATTTGTATCTTATTTCTCATACCATAAGCCTATTGTCTAGGTCTTACAATCAACCACAGTAATTACTGATGTATCCGATAGTGAAAATAATGAATAAAAATAAAAAATCTATTCAACAATAATAATTTATCGATGAAAACTCATACTAAATTTAAATATTTGTAGAAAACTAATATATGTATATGAATATACATGATATATTAATATATTATACATGTATATTTTCATACACATATATTAGTTTTATACACACATACAAACAGATGGAGCTAAAGAAGTTTTACTTCAGTCGTGTGGTCTAAGCCACACTCTGTTTTTTTTTTTTTTTTTTTTTGTTAATCAACAGCGTAAATATGTTAATGTGACGCATCAAAAAGAAATAATGAAACACATCTAATTTTATTAATTTGATCTCAAAACTACAGAACTAATTGGAAAAATCAATCCATTAACTTAATTTTTTAACATTTTATAATAGATTTTATTATAAATTTCAACCGGAAAAAGAATTTTAAACCTGTTTCAATGTATTTTATTTTATTTTTTACTTCATACCTAAACTCTGCATAAAAATTTACATATATAATAACTAAACTAAATAAAATTCCATAAACGAATTTCTGATAATCTCAATAATTTTCAAGCTATTTTTAATAGTCTTCACAAACCTGTAAGGTAAAAATTATCTTTTAATATCAAGACATTAGAGAAATTTAATATTTATTTCTTCATATTAACTAATCACTCATTATTTTTCTTAAATTTGGGTAATTTTTAATATTTTAGCATCTTCTAGGACCACATTTAAGCCAGAAAAAGAATGCATTTACTAGCCAAAAGTAATTTTTTTTTCTTTTATTGATTCACGAATACTGTTTTTCAAGTAGATTTCATAAATGAAATTTAATTGTTTGTTATAATTTTTATTGTAAGCTTATTCAAATGTAGTGGCAGGGCTGGTTCTATTAGTTTTTCCGCCCAGAGCAAAAATAAGAGTAACCTAAAGTAAAAAAATTTATTAAAATAACATAAAAATTCTTTATAGATACACAACTATAAAACTTGAATAGTTCTTGCGCGAACTAAAAGCCAGTACAACAGTATATTGTCACGAAGATTCTTGGAGTACGAACAGGTAGCAATACAACGGTTGAATAGAGCAATGAGAATTTATTGAATGCAAGCGTTATCTACTAGATGGTACACCAGACGAACTGACCCCCAGCTAGAGGGAAGCAACTTATATATGATACAGTGGTGACATCTAGAATATTCTAGAAGTATTTAAATTAACATAAATTTGTATACGCTGCAACTCTCTGGAAAATTCCAGACTCTTCTCTCTCTTGATTTAAATTGACTCTCTGGAAAATTCCAGAATCAAATTAAAAATTTGGCGAGTAGCAGTCGATAGGTTTCGAACCAGAGACCAGCAGCTCCACAGGCGGTGGCTCTACCTCTAGACCACTCGTTTCTTGCATCTGTTTACAAAATATGGCAATATATATAAACTAAATTTTTTCAAAATTAAAATTATGAAGTCAGAATATTTAACTTTTTTTCCCCTGACAAACCCACATGTACATTTATATTTACAAAGCACGCACAAAAGATAGAATGGATTTACACTAATTTTAATCTTAAAAAAATGTTCTATTTATACAACTCCAACGTAAAAAAATACTTTCCGTTAATCTTAACACTAGAAATTATTAAGCATTATAAACACTAAGCTTAACTGTAATAAAAGTACTCAAAAAATAAGACTTAAATAGTAAAATTAATAACAAAAATGGCATTATGTATGTTTCTCAGTCCATTGAATTCTGTCTTTTAGCTTCCTCAAAAAATGTCATTTCGAAATATTTTTAATAACATTTAAATATAACCATGCAATCTAATTTCAAAATCTATTTATGATGATAACAAAAGAATATTACTAAATTTATCCCTTTGTAGATTAAAAAAAAGAGAAAAACATTGAAATAACTCACCTGTAACTGACTTAATTGATAAACTTTAAATATTCAGAAAGAAAAGTGCCTTTTTGATACTTCAATCAGCAATAACACAATTACTTATAAGAACCTACTTATAATAACAAAATAATATTATTAAACTTATCTCTCAATGTATAAAAAAAGAGAGAGAAAATCTAAAAACACTTCTTTTATATTGACTTAACATGATGTTTCAGAAAAAGGATTCATGATTGATGATTCAGAAAAGAAAAATCAAAATTTAGAATAAACAACAGACAAATGAGCCACATTTTTTTTTAATACTGGGGAACAGTAATAAAGGCTGCGCAATGTCTCGTTCCGGAAATGGAAGCTCTCTTACGAAAAACAATTTTGTGTCAACAATATTATTTCGATTTAATGCAAAAATAAAATTTAATAATTTTTACTCTTAACTATAACTATGGATACAAGTATACAAAATAATAACGTTGACATTAAAATAGCCTTGTTTTTTTAAAGTCAGTAATCCTTTCAGTTAAAATTGTTATTACAAATTTTACAGCAGTGGTCGGAATTTTAATTCAATCTAAAATAAAATAATTATATTCCAGGTTTCCAAACTATAGAGAATAATATTTCTAAGAATATTTTCATATAAATTTTTTCACAGCATAAAAAAAGTATTTTTCAAATTTGGTCCAAATACCGCCCCTAAAATTTGCCGCCCCAGACAGGGGGTACAGCTTGTACAGCCTGCTTGTACAGCCCTACAGCCGCCCCTGGTAGTGATTTTTAAATAAAGGAATTTATATCCTCTCTCTCCACTCTTTATACAATAGTTTATCAGGTACATTAAATAATATATAAGAGTTTATGCTATAAAATACGGTTTGTCTTGTCGTATTTAGTCAACAAACTGAAATTTAAAAAATAATCACTAAAAACTGATCAGAAAAGCAATCGCCCCACGTGATTTATCTGAAAGAAGACTACAGCACATGCGTCGCAAAAAGCCTCAGGCTCCTACAAGTAGTCTTTCCCCCCAGTTTCACTAACGCGCAGAAGTGTGACGGAACACAGCATTTCTCTCGCTTTCCTTGAAATAAATGTAAGTACGAACATTAGTTCTGTGTGTTTCACATTTAAGGGGACGGTGGACCATTAAAACTAATTTCTGACATTATAAGCTTAATTAGCTGAAATTGGAATTAAAAAAGAAAATGATTATATTATATTTCACACAATTTAAATATATATATTTATATATATATATATATTTTTTAAAATATCATAAACTGATTTGTTTTTAAAAACTTTTTTTTATAGTTTTAAAAATGCTCTTTGTGCATTTGTATTTTTAAGATATGTACATAATTTATATATATATATTTATGAACTGCAACACAAAATATATCTGTGCATGGATTTTAAATTTAGAATAAAATGTGATGGAATAAAGATAAATTTTCTATACTCTATGAAATGTTTCACCAATTATCACACATTCAAGGTATTCAAAACAACACAAAATATGATTCGTTAAATTTTTTTGAAGACTAATGCAAAAATTTGTGAATTATTTCATTTTTTGTTGCGAAAATAATTTTTGAAAATAATAAGCTGTTGCGAAAGTTGCAAATTTTTCATAAGTTAAAAGTTGTAAAAATTTCAAACAGATGTGACGTTATATGAAACGCAGGGAGCATTTTACGTAACAATAAAAGGAGGAAGTTTACGAACTAAGAAAAGTACATTTTAGACATTTATTTTTGTAAATTAAAAAAATCTCAATAATTATTAATAAAATTGACAAAATTCTGTGGTAGAATTATTTAATGAAATATAACGAATATTATTTGTATAAAAAATCAAAATCGCTATTTTGATCAAAATTTGAAATTATGAAGGTCCACCATCTACATAACTGCGATGAAAAAAAAATATTCTATTGTAAATACATTGAACGAAATTGCGTTTTTGGCTAAACGACGCAAGAATTTTTTTTTTTACAAATGGCTTGATTAATTCATTTACTTTTTCTAACTGCCCATTAAATAAAATAACGGGCAAGATGATCTATAAAAGTTTTTTCGTAAAATTTTAAATATTTTGAGATTTTTTTAAACATAGGTATTCTTTAAGATATCTGATAATATTTAAAAATTTTCTTAAAAAGTTTATATTGTTTTTAGTATTTTTATGATTTAATCATTGAACTTAAATTAAAATATAAAATTGGCTGTCAACATAAGAATAGAAACATTTTTTAAGGCTTAAGATATTAGTCCGAGTAATTAACATTATTTTTTTCTTTTTTATTATTTAGAATTTTTGTATAACTATATTTTTAGTGACAATGTAAAACAGAAAATAATGCATTTATCAATTATTTAAACGTTTGAAAATTTTTGCCTTAGCATAGTCATAAAATTTTTATTTCTAATGGGCTCGGATTGGTGTTTTACCATAGAACAGACCTAGTACATTCCCCGGAAGGTAGTATTTCTTTTAAGTGCGTCACCATATAGGCAGATACCAATCACCACTAGTAATTTTGACGCCCACCTTCCTCCCTAGAGGAAGCTTCAGAACTCAGGGAGGCGAACCTGTACTCTGAAGATGCGAACCTGTACTAGATTTTAATTTTTCCCGAGAGCACCCAAGCCAAATAGACACTCTAGGGATTTTTTACGTGCCATATAATCATACGACATGGCAGCCATCTATTTTCCGCATCATGAAAATCCACCGACTTGGGTCGTGGTCGAACCTGCAACCTTGGGTTCAGAAGGCTAGCGACAAACCAACCACGCCACCCTGCCGGCATAGTCATAAAAATTAATGCTTAAGGTTTATTAGATACCACATTTATATTTTTTTTATTTGTTTCAGTCTTCTCTTACACTCCGATTAATCTTTGCGAGGTTAGCAATGGATTCCGGAAAAAAAGACCAAAACGAAACTCCTATGGCCGAGGAAGGGGCTGCTTCAACTTCGAATGAGGCTGCCTCAACATCCGAAGGGGCTGCTTCAACTTCGAATGAGGCTGCCTCAACATCCGAAGGTGCTGCTTCGACTTCGACAGGGGTATTTAAACCTTATTTTAAATTATTAGTAAAAAGGTTATAGAATTGCATTTGTAACAAATAGCTTAAAGTTTAAATTTTCATTTGGGTGTTACTCTTTCTATTAAAACCCATATATTTTTATGTTGCTTATTTATTCTAAATTTATATATAATTCTTATAATTTCCTCTTTATTTTTTTTCCATAAAATATTGCGGAATTCAAACATGAATTCTGCATTCCTTAAAGCCTTAAAAGTTTTTGGGGTGTCAGGTATTTATATAACTGGTAATTTCACATAACTCCAATGCGAACATTTTTAAGAAAACAAGAATTTCCTAGTTATATAATATATTGCTAAAAATCACATTTTTCTGAATAGTTAGGATATTTTCTTCATCTTTTCAGTTTTATCCATCATTATTCATTTAAATTTTTGAAAACTGGCAAAAATATTTTTTTAAAGTATATATTTCTTCTATTATAAAATTTTTCTTATTAGTATCATGCCCAGTTTTTAATGAATATAATATTTTTCTTAGAATGTCACCCCAATCTCCTATTAATATCTCACCGTTTATCTTAAATGAATCATTTTCTGTGGTTTCTGTTAGACATTTGAAAAAAAAAAATTCATTTTGGGATCCGAATTTTTTGTAGTGTCCTTGAGTTTTTCCAACCACCACGCGCCATGATCTCGGGCGGATAAACTGATTCGAACCATCACCTCCTACTAGGAGGTGATGTTCGAACCCGACCTTTTTGTGTGTGAGTTTAGAGTTTTGTAGTTGGCAACAGCTGCAATGTAGATTAAACTAACTTAGCACGTGTATTTAAGGAGACCGAGGTTGGTCAAGAGATGATCGTTGGTTTCAGACGAAATGATTGGGCTCTTCGACTGAAGGCATATTAGATATGTGCAACTGGTTTGTTGCTTAGTATTTTTTTAAGATGTTTCGATTTTATTAGAAGTTAGAAAATTGAAGGAGTGGTTCGAATCAGTTAACCAAAGTCTGGTTATATTATTTTTGATGATTATATTTTTTTTAACTTATTGTTTTAATTGCTCCAGTGGCGAGCAGATTCACTTGGCTTATTTAAAGAATAAAATATATGTTTAGAGAAACTGCTTTCTTACTATGCCTCCTCGACATAAAATTTCGCTGCCAAGCTTTGCCTGCGTTAGTTCACCATGAAGAATTATATCAGTTTCATTATTTTTCAACTGTATATTTTTTTTTCTTTAATTTGCTCTTCTATCTTATAAAAACTTGAGAGTATAGGGGGATAAGTTTTTTCATCAAGGGATTTATTATAATGAAATTTCTATATTGTATCGGCATATCAAATTTAATTACTCTGTTTTGAATTTTATATATTAAATTATTGTATTAAACTTAATTCTAGAATGAGCGAATGGATAGATAATCAGGAACGGGTGTTCTATGTCATGGAAAAGGATAAATAATATAAAATTTTAGAAGTTGCTACCTCATTATAATAGGCTCTATGCAACTTATATTGATACGACTCAACTTAAGTAAGCAAAAGGTGCAACTTTTTTTAAAAATATCTTTTGCATTATGGCGCGTGAACACTAATTTTTTTATATATTTATACATTTAATATCTACTTTTTATGAATCAGTATGTAAACATTTATGAATTTTTGAAAGTGTATAAAGTTATTTCTTAAAAGAATATTTTTTCAGGAACCTAAGAAGCCTTGGACTATGGCTGATACTCTTAAAGTAAGAAATGTTTATGTATAAGATATTCATATATGCAAACGTAACGCGTGACGATAAAAAGGTTAATTTTGATATACATTTGAACTTGATAAAAGCAAATTTTAGATTTATATATACAAGAAGCCACATTTAAATGAGGAATCTCATAATTATCTGTATTTTTCCATATTTATTGGAAATTTTAATGATAATATTTTTTGGGCATGTATGAAATTTATATTACTAAAAATATAAGGAAAATCTTAGGGATGCAGCGAAAAGGAGTACTAATTATTAAATCGATACACTTTGTTTTTCCTAAATCACGTACCAAATCTACCTTTGATCATAAATTATTTGATGAATTTTGACTTAATAATATCTGTGTAATATGCTCAGCTAAATATTACGCTATATTTTTAATATAGTTATAGGAATTGGGAACTTTATCTTCTAGGTCTTAAAATTCTGAAACAGACAATAAGACGCCACTTTTCTTTATTATAGGTACATATCCAAGGTGGCATGATCTTACTTTGAAGTGTTTAACTGATAAATAATTAGGTAAATTAATGTTTTCAAAAATTAAGAAATAGGCATTTTTAGCAAGTGATTTTTCAAGTAAGTAAAGACTAAAAAAAAAACTGAAGTCCTTTTTATAGCTTGTTAGTTTCTGAAAAATTCGAAATAAAAAAAGATAATGATAGCCGATTTTTTGAAGGGACATAATATTTTATTCTCATTTGTGTGTTATTTTCGCGAATTTTATCGAAATTCATAGAAGAATATTTTTGCTCAGAACTTCTTCGCAATCAAATCTGTAAAGGGTAAGTAATTTTCCCAAGAAATAATTCGTGTAAAAGATTTGACCATTATGCTTTCATTTAAAAGTTTAATATATTATAGAAAAAATTTAATTTGTGTATATTGCTTGAAATTAATATACAGTTGAAATATATAACCCTTGTTATATTTCCTAAATATTTAAACCCAGTGGTCAGTTAGACAATTATATCCATTATATTTTTATGTTATTCAATATAATTTAATCCATCTCTTACCCATTTGGATTAATGTCCTTAGACGACACAGAAGACATGTAAACAGCACAAAGAACATTACATAACTGATTCTACGTGGCCGTGGTAGCCAAGTGGGGAAGGTATCGGACTCGTGACTGGCATGTCATGAATTCGAGCCCAGTACCACTGAAGACCCGCCGTGTAGGGGAACGATTCATGTTAAATCTGTCGAGCGAGCTCAAACGTTCTCCCGTTGGTGTGGTGTGGTAGTTGGGAGAGAGGGATGCACGCTTAATCTGCTGAAAGTCAGTCCTTAGCTTGACGTGTTTTGAAAGTGAGATGCTAGCCCAGATGTTATCCTCGTCACTTGAACATTGTTCAGCATTAAGAGGTCCAGGGCTATTATTTCCTGTGTATCTTTAAAAAGCAACGTTGTTAAATAATTAATCAGCCATAAGTTCTAAAAAAGTTTTTAAGAAAAATCTGAAAATTTTAAAAATGATTAGCAGTTGAACTCTTAATTCAGAATACATACTAGAAATGGCCACGGTAGTCTAGTGGTCAAGGTATCGGATCGTGGCTGGCATGTCAGGAGTTCGAGCCCACTAAAAACCCGCCGTATAAGGGAGAGATGCACGTTAAATCTGTCGAGAGCTCGAACGTCCTCCCATTGGTGTGGTAATTAGGAGAGAGGGTTGCTAGCTCAGGTCACTTGACCATGGTTCAAAATTACGAAGTCCGTCGCCAAAAAAGCCCTCGTGTAACTGAACAGTGCGACATTAATATTCTCTCACTGATTCTACAAGCTAAAAAAAGGTATGACTTGCAGCGCCGTCTATTCATTTAATTTACAACAATCCTCATTGAAATACAAGTTTATATTTATATCTTTCTCTGTTCTTAAATAAAATTTAAATAAAAGTGAATCAATTTATTCTATAAATGTGATGCTTGAAGTCCCGTACTTCGATATACAATAAATGCTTTTGCAAAACAAATGTTCCTTTTGTTAACGAATTTTTAACTGTTAGTATGAACGATAAGTTAAGAAACATTGAAATTCCTAGCTCTTATGCCGGAGACAATTTTATTATTCATAGCTCAGGTAAGTTATTCAAAGTTCCAAACTGAAAAATAGTTATAAATAAACTGTAATAACAATTCAAAGAATTGGCATTTCTTAACGGGACATGGTATGGTTTATAAAAGAATCTGATTTAATGGTTTTTACTAACTTTTTTTTTACTTTTAAACTACGTATATGCATTACGTGACACAGTTTTTGTTCTCTCAAAATATTTAAAAAATCTAACTATTTTATTTTTTACAGAAAAATTTAAAAGATTTTTGCAGAAAATTTAAAATGCAATTCCTCCTACAGTAATACATTCATGAAATTTGATTCACAAGTACCTTAAAATAGGTACTACAAAAGTTGGTATGGGTTTCTGATAACATGAGTGATATTTGTAGAATAACTTTTTTTTACGATTGCTTATTGAAAATTACTTGAAAAATATTTAAATTTTTTTAAAAAATTCAGTACTGCTTTTTGAGATAAATCAGTTTAAACTTTTTATTAGCCATTAAGATGTGAACAAAAAAGAACATTTAAATTATAGAAACTCTGAAGTTTTTTAACCAAGAACATTCAAATTTTTTCAGATTATAAAAAATTATATTAAAAAATAATTTAAACCAGAAAAAAAATTTATTTAAATTTTAGACCTATTTTTGTCAATTGAATCATGTTGTGTCCCCTTAAGTAATTACTTTAAATAAACGACAAAATACATTGTTTAATTTGATGAGTTGCTGAATTCTGATATTTTATTCAGAATAAAAAATAATTCAAAGAGAAAAAATAAGACTTCAGCTTTTGGAACGACTGTTACGCTTGGTAAGAGAATACTTGAATGCATGGGGTCAATACGCCTCGCCCTTATTTTCTCTCCTTTCTACATATCTTTCTTTTCAGAGTCTTAAATTGTTCAATAGCATACCTTGTTGTTGTTGTGACCTTCCCGCAGGGAAGGAATGAAAGTTGCCATTGCCTGTGAGACACACACAGGTTGGACTTCTTAACGATAGATGGCGACATCGCCTATCTCCACCTCCACAATTTTGGCACGGAACTGAAGGGGAGGGAAATATTCTCCATCCCCCTGCACTCGTGGTTTCTTTTGCGACCGCCCACAGGACTTTCGGACCCACTGATTTAACGAGCACGTACTCCATCTATACTCGGTGGTATTTAGTGGCATCGAACCCAGGCCTTCCGGTCTGGCGTCCGATGCTCTAACCACTAGGCTACCCACGGCCCAATTGCATACCTTAAAATATTAATGTGGTTTAAACTACTCTGTAAACTATGTTTAATTAAAATTCAGAGATATAAAATAGTTAAAGATTGAACAGTGAAGATTACATTTATACGATCGATTTAAATTGCTTTTAATTAACAAACGTAACATATATAAGATCAAACATTAATTCCTTAACTGCCACCGGCGTATATATACGTCTAGCTCAACTGGCGTGTTAAGTGCCGTGGACGCGGATACGTCCTTCCAAAATACGATATTTTTCCTTGCCCTGTATGAGTAAAATTACTCCGAAGGTTTTAGGGTTTGCAATTCCGTGGTATATTTTCCATCCCGGGATTTTGGGATTACATATTATCCATATCTCGGGATTAGGACTAGACTATATGAAAAATACTTACACATTAGTATAGTTGAAATTACATAATAAAACTGAAAACATAATTAAAAAACTGGTTTAATATTATTATTTATTGAAACAAATCGAAACAACGCTTAATTCATCATAAAAAAGCAAGTAAAAAATAGTACATAATGAATTCAATAAAACTAGTACAATTTGAATTAATTAAAAATCGTCCCATTTGAATTGAATATCGATTTGTTTGAGAATTTCCAAAATCTTATTGTAAATTTAAAACAGAATAAAAAGCTCCTATTTTAGTTTCATTGAAACACTATTTTTTATGATTAATATATTTTTCTACAATTGATAACTGCATGACAAGACATTCTCAGGAAGTTGATTTTTCAAAATTAAAATTATGAAGTCTGAATTGAACTTTTTTCCCCCGACAAACACATACACATGTACACAGCACGTACAAAATATAGAATGGATTTACATATATTTTAATCTAAGAAATTTTTCTACTTATACAATCCTACAAAAAATACTTTCCTTTTTTTAAATCAACATGTAACACTAGAAATTAATCATAATATATATAAAATTAATTCTAATAAAAATACTCAAAAAACAGACTTCAATATTAAAAATAATAATAATAATTGCATTGTATATATTTCTCAGTCCAATAAAATTATGTCTTTTAGCTTCCTCAAAAAATGCCTTTTCGAAATATTTTTCACAACATTTAAATATTATTACATGCAATTTAATTTTAAAATATATTTATAATGGTAACAAAATAATATTACTAAATTTTTCTTTCTGTATATTAAAAAAGAAGTAAACACATTGAAATATTCGCCTATCAATGAGTTAATTCACAAACTTAAAATATTCAGAAAGAATTTTGAAGAAATGCCTTTTTGATATACTTCAGGCAACTTAAGATATCCGAACACGTTGAAAATGACCAAATTCAGACAAGACAGATATTTTTGTTTCTTATTTTATTGAATAGAGATATCTTTTGACTTTACGAAACATACTTTGTTTTGTTTCTACACTACCTAGATGCCAAGTTACAATCAATTTTATAAATTTAGAAAAGCCGGAAGTGGGCTTTTGATCTACCAGAAGTGGGCATTTAAATTGCTCAAAATCTATCAGGCGAGTCTGATAACTCAAAATATTGCGAATGTATTTCTATAAAACTTTTTGAACCTGATGTTTATGTTTTTCTAGAGGATGTACTAAAATATTTCTTATTGTATGAATACTTTTTGAGTTATGACTTGTTATTTAAATAATGGTCTCATAAAAAATGTAGCATTTCTTACAATGTTTACTCAATCAGCTCTAAAATTTTCAAATTTTAATAAAAAATTAAAATTTTAGTACATTTTCTAGATAAATGCATCTAATTTGTTTTAGTAATACTTTTATTAAAACCAATTTGATGCATTACTTTTTTCTCTAACTGCTTTAAAGTTTTTCAAAAATATTGCTAAAATTTCACTTATAATTGTGATTTTTGTAAAATTCAGATAATATATTTTAAATTTTGATAGTTAAATAGTAATATTTATTGGTATTGAGTCCTAAAAGAGCATTTATAATGTTTTAGTATGCTATTTTGTTAAAAAGTACTCTGAAAGTGTTCGGATACCTTAAGCAGCTTATATGAGAATATACTTATAACAAAATAATATTACTAAAGTTATCTCTTGATGTATAAAAAAAGAGTGAGGAAAATCTAAAAAAACAAATCTTTTATATTGACTTAACATGTTAATTCAGAAAAATGATTTATGATTGATGATTCAGAAAAGAAAAATCAAAATTTATTATTAAGAGACAAATGAGTCGCAATTTTCTTTTATTACTGGGGAACAGCAATGAATGTTGCTCAACATCTGGTTTCGGAAATGTAAGCTCTATATAAATTTTCTGAGAATTAAATTCTTAGAATATTTTGATGAGAAAAAAAATTCAAAATATATATACTATAATTTCGACAAAAATTAAATCCCAGGACTGCAAACCCTAGAAGGCTTTGAAATGCAATCAAATGACATTGACAATGTTTGCGAAGGATTTACTTCTTTCAGAGAAAAATTTACTCGTTAATGTTTTTTCTTTTCCCTCAATGCTCTTACGTGAAAAATGGTGTCACTAGGGAGCAAATCGCGTGAATTTTAATCAGCAGTTAAAGGGGTTAAATTTGATTCTTAGTTTCCTTTTAATAAGATTTTTTTCATGCTATACTTTATTATTTAACTGAAATAAATGCTTGTCTTCCTTAAATATTAATATGTTTTAACTTAATTTATAGAATTAAGTTACCTTGTACAAAATACTTATATAGACTGCATATATATATATATATATATATATATATAGTAACATAAAATGAAAGAAATACATGGCATAATAAAATTGATAATACAAAATTATATCACTAACAAAGCTAGAAGATTTAAACCAGATTTCAAGAAACACAACTTTAAAAATGATGGGAAAGTCTATTGTAGAAGAATTAACTAAGCGTATGTATAACATGGAACAGAATTAGAACTTTAAAATGTAAGAAACCAAAAGAGTCAATAGACTAATATATATATATATATATATATATATATATATATATATATAGTAAATATTTTTGCATTATTTCTTTTGCTCGATGGGAGTTTTTTTTCCCAATTGAAAACATTAATAAAATCCCCGTGCACCACAAAGTATCACACGGGGCTTACAGAGAGAGAGAAGTAAGTATTAATCACACATAACTACACATTAGGATTACAAACATTTACAAGAAATTCACAAAAATTTCCCAAAACACTTCTGGTGGAAAGTAATTGGTGAAGTTTAGGAGGCCAATTTATGTTAAATCTCTTGAAAGGGCCAGTCTTTGGATGTTTCGTTGTCTATCAAACTTGGAACACTGAAGGAGCACATGTTCCAAATCCTCCTCATCACCAATATCACAATCACAGGAAGATGACGGAACTAAATTAAATTTGTTAAAGTAGCTTTTAAAGTATCCATGACCAGTTAGAAATTGAGTTATTTTGTTATTTGTATAAAAATGATGGTAGGCTAGTCTCTTATTAATGGTTGGGAAAAATTTCTTTGTTAAGCTCCCTTTATTTGAAATGAGATATTCTTGGTTCCAAGACTTCACCAATCTTTCTTTCATAATCTTCTTGTTAAATGATTTAGGAATATTGACGGTAATGTCAATTTTGCGCTTGGTTGCAGCCTTTGCAAGCCAATCGACCCGCTCATTTCCAAGAAAACCCGTGTGTCCGCGCACAAATGCAAAATATATTCAGATGTTTTTTTATCTTTTAGGCTTTTAAGTTGCTTTTGGATCTAGACGATTATGTTGTTAGATGGAGAAATAAACTTAAGAGAATCCATGGAGGAAAGAGAGTCTGTATAGATGAGATAGTCTGAGATGTGACGCTATTTTGTTCAGTGATGCATTTAATGGCGAAGTTTAAATATAAAAGTTCAGCTACAAAAACTGTGCTTTCATCACAAATTCTAAATTGAAAGTGATCGGATTCAACACCACTCCTGAACACAACAAAAGCGAAACCAACTCTGCCATCAATTTTACTGCCCTCAGTATAGCAAATAACAGGGAAATCATCTGTGCTTTTGTCACTAAGTTGAATAATATTGATGGCATTCCTCTCTAAGGGATGAGGGAGAAAAAATGGTGAATGGAGTTTTAATAATTGCAGATGGAAGAAGCAGAGAGATGAGAGTTGCAAGGTTAAATTTTGTCCTAAAATAGCAATTTTTAGTCAAAATACAAAAAAAGGAACAATTAAAAATGTTTTTTGAAACTTTCTAGAATAATTTGTTTTAAAAAAAGTAAAGCATAAAAAAGTAATAATTTAGATGTAAAGGGGAGGGAAAATATTTTCATATAAATGAAAGCACTAAATCCTTATCAACAATTTATGTCTTTTCAGGAAAATTCTGATGATAAACGTTAAATCTGTTGAGCTCAAAGTCTTCCTGTTATCGTGGTGTGGTAGCTTAGAGAGGGTGGTGCCAGATCAGGTGTCGTCCTCGTCGTTTACCGAGGTTAAAAATGACGAGGACCGTCGCCGATTGCCCTCGCGTGGCTTTATAGTGCGACGTTATATATAATGCAACTCGTACTCTCACGCACTCAGCGAATATCTGTAATATTACTTGGTTGCTACGTAATATTCCAACTGTCAAATACAAATCAATAATTAGATATTTTATTTTATAGTAACATTTAAACATTTCTATGAATGATATTAAGATGAAAGTTAAACGTCATAAATAATTGCTTCAAATAAATGATTTTATTTAAAATTTATTCTTTCAGGCCATAGACGATTTAGCGTATAGAATACAGTACCGTTTTCAGCACAATCTGCCTTATTTCCCTTATGAGTTGCCGGAGGAAAGGGAGGAACCTGAAAAAAGAACTGAAGATGACCAAGACAAAAAATAAATGAAACAAGTCTTTACAAAAATATATTATTTAAAATTATATAAATTACACTACTTATTATTTTACTGCATTTTTCGATTATAAATATTTTATGACAGCTAATATTATGCTGTAGGCTAAAATTTCATTACGTAAAATTTTCCTGTATTTTAAAAAATTAGACAAATAGAATTGAAAGTAAAAAAACTGCAAGGGCAGTAATTGGCTGTTCCATTTTGTTATATTCTAATATGTATCAAAATTAATATTAAATGCTAAAACATCTTCTCTGTTGTTTGGTATATAATTATTATTCTGTTTTTTGTTACACTTTTTACATTGTACTGTGCCTTTAAGAACCCTACTGTCTTTTTTTCCCAAACGAAATTCTTTTCCATGTCATCGTCATCATTCGCCTCCATACCAAGTTTGGGGTCATTTCTTTTGTTAGGCTGAGTTACAGGAGGCTTTGAATAGTGTCTGCTTAGAAAAATCGCTCTGTATATATATGTTACATGCTTATAATTTTTATCAACATTAGAAAGTATTTTTTCAGAGTTCAAATTACACTTATATGTACAAGCAGTGCACTAAGAGCTCCAGAGAGAAGAAATCTCTTGATTAACTTCTGGTTTTAATGTAACTCTGTTCTTTTAGTCCTTTATTCGTCTTAAAGACTCATAGGGAAAAAAGGGCAGATATAACCTTTATGATCGTGCTAAAACAACAATACAGTATTGATTTGCTCGTAATGCAAAAAATTTATATGAGAAATCACATGAAACAAATTTACTTGCGTACATTGTGAAAAAAAACTAATAGACAGGATTTGTCCGAATAAAAAACTCAAACATCTTAATCTTTCTATATTAGAAGATTCATTAATTTTCATAAAATATATTTTATTCTAAATCAAAAAAGATCGAACTAAATACGTTATTATTTTATTATTTACTATACATTCTTTTGTTGAAATAATTTTTTTATATTGAAAAACTTCTTTATATTCTTTTATATAATAAAAGATAACTCCAAGATTAACAGTGTGACAACATGCGCCATCTATGTGATGACGTTTTTTCTTACGTATGTAACAAAGGGTTAATGACATGAGGAACAATTTTTAAAAAATGCCTATGTGCGTACAAAAATGACTGATTTATGTAAATTTGAAATAAATAAGTAAATATCCTTTTTTTTCAATTTGGAAATATATAAAAATCCAAAATACTTTTATTGATAGTATTGATTGAACAGAAATTAATACGTACCTTAGACGTTCATTTTGTTCAGAATATAATTCATTGATTTGTAATGATTCCTACAAGTGTATTACTATGCAGTTCATAGTGGAAATGAAAAACTACTACTTTTATTATATATATTCATAGTTTGGACTCAGATTTTTGATTTTTTTTTTCTTTTCATTATCCTCTTTGAAAATTCTTAAAAATGTCAATCTTCGATAGCGATAGAAGTATTACTGGAATTATATCTCACAATTTTGAGTCACAATCAAAGGATTGATCATAAAATCAGAACTAGTGCTCCAATTTCCTAACTTCCACACTACATAAACATGAGGATTTAAAGCGCCGTCATATTTAAAATACATCACTCGCACGACAAAACGTTTATAGTTGTATAAGTAATTTAGATTTGAGAGAATAATGAGAGAGATAATGAAGATCAATTATTTTATAATAAAAAGGGCAACATATGATTTTCCTCATTTTGCTTTAATCTGAGACTTTTATTAATTGAATCAGAATTCGAACATTATTAATCATCCCGCCTTAACCGCTGGAGTACAACGACACTCCTTAAAAATATAGAGTTTATAAGATAAGTTCACACTCTATGAGGGAAGTTTCGCCTTACTAATCTGGAATTAGCCCTTTTAGTACAGCCAAATTAATCAGATTAATCAACTAGTTCATAAAAAAGGCATTTTGTTAGTTTGTGAAACTGAAACTCAGATATTACTTAAATAAATGTTAATTAAAAACAATTAAAAAATACTCCAGAAAATTTAAATGAAAATCCTTTTAAAAAATGTGTTGAATTTTGTTTTATTTTAAATAAATATTCCTTATCAGATTTTAGAGATTCTTTGATAGCTATGCAAAATTGTGAAGATCCAATACAATGCAACTGTAACTAAATCATATGATAATGTGCTAAATTTGTAATAAATAGTATTTAAATGCTTTTTACGATGATTTTAAGGCATTGGCACTTACGAATTGGATTAATATAGCATAAAACTATTTTGAATTGCTCACATTAATATTCTGCAAATAGTATTTTATAAATGAAATTTCTCTTCATTATTGTTCATTTAAATCATTTAAATGGTTTTAAATCTTTTCTAAGAGGATATTCTTAGCCACTGAGCTACCCGCTAGCAAGATTTCTCGGACGCGAGTTTCATTTCCAATGAAATCAAAGCTCCACCCCCAACATGCGTAGTAAGCAGCATCCCAGATACGGGGGGGGGGGGGAGCTCTTCTCTGACATAGCCGGCTGAAAACCGAAAAGACCATCTAATTTCCGACGCACGAAGTCTTGTTTCCCGGTGCTACGATCTTAGATCCCTATAAGCAATAATTTTATGTAATGTATATTTATATTAAAAAAGAGGATGTGTGAATCAGGCGGGAGATATGTGAAATGTTTCAAAATTTGAATTAAATTCCAATTACACAGAGTTACAATGAAAAAAAATACAAGAGCAGTGATAGCGGAACTTGATGTATTTTTTAGTACTGATTTCAGAAATATTAATGAAAATTTTCCATCACATCACGCTTTATTGAAAAATTTAACTTTACTTTGATTTTTATGCACATTTACCGAAAATTTTTTACAGCGTTGAATTTCTTCCCTCTGTGGCTGATCTGCATTTAACTTTGGTGAAACATACAGAATAACACTTGTAACATCTTTACTTTGTTTTCCTTCTCTTCCTGTCACAATATTTCTCTACCAATAGCGTCGCGCGAATCATTACATTAGATCCTTATCTTGGCTTGATAACGCAAGAATTGTCACTCTTCTGGATTGATTTTAAACGTAAGACGCTGAAGTTTCAAACTTGGTTTCAATTTTTCTTTCATAA
The DNA here is from genome assembly GCA_019973975.1 of Trichonephila clavata. NCBI lineage: Eukaryota > Metazoa > Arthropoda > Arachnida > Araneae > Nephilidae > Trichonephila > Trichonephila clavata. Next base: position 34,320 of record BMAO01039182.1, read on the forward strand.
GTAATTCATTAAAGTGCATGCGCTGTGTAAGTGGGAGCTTCATCTCAGAAACACTTTAAGCAGTTGTGTTTTTTCCTATGCGTTTCGTGAAACATAGCTTTGAGTTCGATACGTTGCGAAAATTTGCCAGATGACTTTTGTTACATATACGGCGAATATAGTTTAATTAAAAATCGCATGAGAAGCTTTACAGACCATGTAAAACAGCTTTATCTTGCGTATTTTTGGCATAAAACTTGAAGACCAAGATAAATCATGGACTTATCATAAAATCTGTGTAAAGTGTCTCAAAGATCTATGCTTCTGGCTTAAAGGAAAGAAGACTGCTGTACGATTTGGAGTTTCTATGACATAGAGGAAGCCGAAAATCCCCTCTAATGATTGTGTTACTTTTGTTCCTGTCTTATTCATAGGTATAACCTCAAAAATCAAAAGCTGATATCTTATCCTGATAGTATTCCATCGGCCATACGCATCATTTCTCATGGACCTAATATTCTAGGGCTTTTGCCTCCAACTGAGTTACGAAAAATTTCCAGGTATATCCGAACCCAAGTTGATAGAGGGGATTTTTTTTGGTTCAGATATTCGCAAGTTTATGAAGGATAATGAATTTGAGACTTGCATAAAGCAAAGAGAAAGAAGAAGGAATTTTTTCAGAAGATGTCATCGTGGTTAGAGCATCGGACTCCAGACCGGAAATCCTGGGTTTGATGCCCGATGCCACCAAATACCCTCCGAGTACATACGGAGTAAATGCTCGTTAAATCAGTGGGCCTGAAAATCTTGTGGGTGGTCACAGCAGAAACCACGGGGGCAGGGGGCTGTAGAATATTTCTTCTTCTCTAGTTCCATGCCTTAATTGTGGAGGTGGAGATAGGTGGTGTCGCCATCTATCGCGTATGAACTATGCCAAATCGTACTGTCACCTGCATGGTGCTCAAAGCTAAAAGCTAACGACAGGCGTACACCTTGCCCCGATTAATTTCGTGGGCCTCGATCTGACACCGTCAGACAGGTGGCATTAAAAACAACAACAGAAAGTTTCTTGAAATGGCACGGATCCTGACTGTAAAAGAATTGCAATAAATAAGCTGAAGAAATTTCAAGAGTTAGGTTGCTCCATCAGTGTGAAAATGCATTTCCTTCTCTCACATGTGGACTTTTCCCCGAAAATTTATTATTAGTCAATGAAAACAAGGGGAAAGGTTCCCTCAAGGTATCAAGGATATGAAGCGCAAATATCAAGGAAGAATGGACAAGAACATGCTAGCCGACTATAGTTGGACGGGATTGCCAAAAATGTAACTGCTTATATAACTTATACTCTTATGCGGTATCCACTTCAAGAGCTATAATTGTAGTTTAAAATAAATTGCAGATCAGGCATGTCAAACTCATATGCTATTACGAGCACCAAGTTCTATTTTATATTAAGTTAAGGGCCACATGTTTTCAATGTTAAAAAAAAATAATAAATATATTCGAAATAAATGCATGCCTTTTGTTTAATATTAGCAACAAAAAAAAATGCGTAATTAAAAACACTTTTAGGGAATTGTACCTGTCTTATTTTTGATTGCGCCGGTTTGTTATTTTAAGATATATTATTATGTGCCAATTTATTGGCCGGGCCGCGAGTTTGACACTCCTGGTATAGATCTTCAAATAAATCAAAGTAGTTGTGTGTGCATCTTACACATAACCGAATACACAATTCAACAGTTTCAGATTCTGTAAATATAAATAGCAACTAGTAGTTTTATTTTAATTCTTTTTTAAAAATATCTAACGTAATATCTTGGCGTATAACAAGCCTTTTTGACACAAAAAATTTACGGGTGTGCGTTATACGCAGGTATAAAAGTGAAAGCTTTAAAAAAAAAGAGATTAGCATAAAACGCGCGTATTAGACTTCTACGTATATCGAAACTGTTTATTTAAAAGAAAGGACATACCTTATGAACTTTAAAAGTTGTAGTTCCAGAAGTATACTATTTTTTCGAAAGCCTGGGATTATAACTCAAATAAATGACTTCAAAGCATAAGAGCATTGTATACATACATTTCATTTTTCCTCGCTAAAAAGGGGATGCGCGGTATACGGTGAATATACAGTAAGACCCCACTTTACTCTGTTTTGTTTAGCGCTGTTTCGGTTTAACGCTCTTTTATTTGAAATGTGGGATTCTTCGAAATTGCAGGATGAGTTAAACTTTCAGACATCCGAAACAGTTTTCTGTGTTTCTTCTTTACTGCGGTGTTATACGAACGTATATTTATCGTTTCAAACATTTGTTGACGTTATTGTAAGTATAAATTTATGTAATATAACGATTGCTATATAGAGTGACAAATATTATGATTTTTAGTTTTAATCATGGGTGGATGTGGTCATCAAAGGGTTCGTTCTAGAATCTAGTTTTTCTAAACTCTAAGCTTTTCTTTGCATCGGTGGTTCATTTTGTAAGTGAATCTAATTTTTCAATATTATATTTATTCTAATCTTATCTAGTAAGTTTAATTAATCCATCAAGTGAAACGCACTGCTTCATTTTAAAAGAACTTTTTAATAACGCGAGACAAAAGCAGCGTACACAATGATGAACAGACAAAGCTCTAACAAGCAGTTAATTTCTAAGAAGCAAAATATCTGCGCATGCGCACGCAATAATAACATTAGATACCTTCTTGATAAAAAGGCAGAAAATTGGAAATACAGAAGCGACTGAATGATCTGAAATGTAAACATACTGACTTGGAATTTTTTAAAATTTTTATATATGTATATTCATTTATTATGTTTCTATATTTGTAAGAAATAAATTTTTATTTTATTGTTATAAAAAACATAATTAATAAATTTAATGGTAAAATACCTGACCAATTTTCTACCCAACTTCCCCTACCCTCATTATTTACATGATGAGATAACCCCGATTAACGCTGTTTCATATTACGCTCTACTTTGATAGAATGTATACCCCACGTTAAGCGGGGTCTCTCTTATTGTACCTAAAAATTAAAAAAATCAACTTGAAAGTATAGGTGTGCGGTATATTTACACCGGTGAGCGTTATACGCCGGATATTACAGTAATCGACTAAAAATTACAAAATTAATTACCTGCAATAAATTTTTACGACACGAATTAATACTTTCATATTATTTTATTTCCATGTGCATGTAAAATCTACGCAGAAAATAAATTAAACTTAATTAACAGTTGAGACTTTTTACATTTAAATCAATACTTGCAGTTGATCTTCTATATATATTTTAAAATAATGTCTTGTATGGTTAATATAGACTTATTTATGTATTTTATTCGTAAAATGTCTGATAAAATGTCTAAATTTCAAGTTATGTAATTGCATATGTTTTTGTAGTGTTTTATTACTGAAATAAAACACATTTGTACTCAATTTCTATTATTTCTAAAAATGTTTATGCCTATTTTAAAAATGCCTATTTTCTAAAAATGTATATGCCTATAAAAACTTTTTTTAATTATTACATGGTACTTATTTTGTATTTCATTGCTCATGATAAATTCTGAATTATTTATAATCAAATGAAAAAGAATAGAATGAAAAGCGGTCATTTGACCGCCTTCGGTAGAAATAGGTATGTATAAAATGTCGGTCGGTTTAGTGTTAATAAATTCCAAATTCAATTGGAATGAATAGACTTATAGTTCTGATCATTATATAAGAAAATGAAAATGCTACATTTTTGTAGATAATAAATAAAATACAGTTCTTCTATTTAAGCATTCACTTTTATATTTTTCCTTGACATTCTTCATCAAGTTAAGAATTAATTTTTTTTAAATTTAAAAAAGGCTAAAATTAATTAATTAATATATATAACAAAGTTTTCCATGTTGCTGTTGTTGTTGACGTGTCCTTCTCGAAGGAAGGAATTAATGTTGCCAAAGCCTGTGAGACAGGTTGGACTTCTTAACGATAGATGCCGACACCACATATCTCCACCTCCACAATTTAGGCACGGAACTGAAGGGGAGGGAAATATTCTCCAGCCCCCTTGCACCCGTGGTTTCCGCTGCGACCGCCCACAAGATTTTCGGACCCACTGATTTAACAAGCACCTGCTCCGCGTGTACTCGGTGGTATTTAGAGGCATCGGGCATCGAACCCAGGTCCTCCGGTCTGGAGTCCGATAAAAGTTTACCATACTTTTATTTAATTGATAGTAATTATTAATATTATGAAATCCTGCATTGGAAAATTCAAATTGCTTTGAATTCGTAAGCTCAGATATGTAGTATGTAATGAGTTTTTGTTTTAGTCATTGGTAATTTAAAACACAATAAAAGGGAGAGTAAATCCACAATAAACAAAATATACTTTTTTCATATGTGAAAAATTATCTTGAGTTTTCTTCAATATATTAACTTCTGAATAACCACAAGGCATTAAATTTCCATTCATAAACACATTAAGATGACAATAATTTTCTACTCATAAACTTTGGGTATAAAATTTATAAAAAAAACTGCTCATACATTATGTTTTAATGAAATACATTTGCATTAGCCCCTCTATACGTTACGCTTTATATGCCTGATTTTTTAATTGAGCCTCGAGACGTATAAAAACATATTTTATATATCGACTATGGTACTTTAGCATTAGTTTTACCTTCAATTTAGGGAGGAAATATTACAGTCTATAGAGTGAGATTAACGTTAATTGTTATATTTTAAATTTGGTATAGATATTTCCCTCTTACTAATTAAAACCAACTCCACCTAAAAGTCGCTGAATTTTCTCCCGCTTCGAAAATCGTAAAGGTTGTTGAAAAAGCATGAATTCTAAGACGAAGGGATGTTGAAAGATTACTAGTGATTTAATTCAGAATTATAGTTCTAGTATTTTTCAAGTTATTTGAAGGGAAAGGTGAATCACTGCCTCTTAGTTTCGTTATACTAGTGTAACAAATATTTTTTATTCAAATTTATACATATTTTTTTAAAACCGAGGAAAAGAGTTAGTGTCAATTATTCATGTGAAGTATTTTCAAATATTACATGCCAATCACAAGTAAATTATATATTCTACATATATGTGCATTAGAGTAACGCGTTCCTTAATAAAGACACATTACGTCTAAAATTTTTAATACTATCTTATCAGCTAAAAGTAAGAAAACTTAAGCAAATAGAAAAGTCTCGAATCCTGATTTCATACTATTGAATCGAGTATGTTTCATGTGGCATAAATCTCTGTAAAGTAATAAGCGAATTTAAAAAACTTTTATCTTTTCCGTGACAACCATCTGAAGGAGGGAAGGCCCTTTTTCAATTTTACTATTAGTTCCCACTCTCCATATATAGATATATATGTTTATTTATATATATCTTGTTCAAATTTTCAATCGCTTATAAAATGCTTTCTTTCATCCATTCAAGCTCAAATACATTTTTGTAAGCTTGTAGTGGATCATTTGATGTTAATACAATTTTTCCAAATATTAATTTGTTAATTTAATTGAAAAGTGAATAAATAGTAGCAAACAAAAATAATTGTCCAACAACATATAAGAAAGGAAACTTACTCGTTGAGTCCCTGTAGCGCAATAAATAGCGCGTTGGACTTCTAATCCAAAGCTTGTGGGTTCGAATCCCACCCGAAATGGCCTGATTTCTGAGAATATCATTTCTTTTTTACTATACTATTTTATTAGAATAATTAAATTTAGTTAGAATAAAAACAAACAAACAAAAATAGTCTAACACCATAAATAAAAAGAAAATGGGGAAAATCGCTTTCTATTTAGTCACTTAATATTATGATTCTGTCATATGTATAAATATATTTATATTAAATGTAACTATTTAATAAACGTAATTAAAATAAAATATTTCTTTGTTGGCCTAAGTAGGTAGACTTAAATTTGTTTATATTAATTGTTGCTCATTAATTCTATCCTCTGAATTGTCTACTTTTTGCGTCTAGGATGTATTCTTGCGTAAACTAAGAAAAGCTATGTTGATAACGAACTAGCATGTAGTATTATACTACACTGCTGGCCATCGTGAATGCAACACCAAGAAAGACAAGATATAGCACAACAAAATTTATTTTATAGATAACATGTTGATCAAGTATCAAATGATTAAATTTACAGTCTCCTGTGAAATGTGGTTCCTGCCAAAATCAGTAGCCAGACTAGCCGCCATTGTTTGAGATCACCGCTGCCACACGCCTCGGCATTGATTGAAAGAGACTTTGGATGTGTTCTTGGTGGTACAGCAGACCGAGCAGCTTCCGTACGTTGCCAAAGTTGATCTGGTTTGGCAGCTGAGGGTGTAATCTGGGTCAATCGTTGAGCAACCATGGACCACATGTTTTCTATCGGCGAAAGATCCGGAGAGTGAGCCGGCCAGGGAAGCAATTCAATCTGGTGATTGACGAAGAACCTACTTTGGACAATGCGTGCCACGTGTGGTCACGCATAATCCTATTGAAATATGGCTGCCGCCAAGCCCTCAAGGTAAGGAAGGACAACTGGCTCCAACACCTCGGAGATGTAGCGCTGGCTGTTTAAAGTACCGGCAATGCGTACTAGAGGAGTGCGAGAGTGATATCCAATACCACCCCATACCATAATACCCGGTGCAGGACCAGTGTGGCGGTGCATAACACAGCTGTTCAGCATTCTCTCTCCACGGTGTCTCCAGACTTGAATCCGACCATCGTGGTGTTGCAGACAGATGCGTGACTCGTCAGTAAAGACAACTTCATTCCATTCTGCCACCCACATACTTCTTTCATCGCACCATTGGCGGCGGAGACGTCTGTAGATCTGCGTCAAGGGTAGACCAAGCAATGGACGTCTTGCGGACAGACCACTCTGCTGTAAGCGGCGTCGAATGGTACGCGCAGACACTGAATGATGCGTTACAGACTCAATGTGCTGTGCTATGGTTCGTGATGTGACTGAGCGATCCGTCTCTGCCATGCGCACAATTTGCCTGTCCTCGCGTGAAGTGGTGCACTGAGGTGAATGCGATCGACCACGTCGGTCCGTCGTACCCTCCTGCATCCAACGGTCACATATCCGCATTACAGGTGTTTGGTTACGTCCAACATGACTACAGATTTCCCTGAAAGATAATCCATAATCTTGGTAGGCCACTATCCTTCATCTGTCGAACTCGGATACGTGATCAAAAGCTGATCGCTGTTTTCTACGAGACACAACTGATCGTTTTTTGAAAAAACCACAATAAAAACACAATTGCCGAATTTGAAATCATCGAAATCTCCAAGCCTTAAATAGCGCTTTGTGGTGGCACCATAGGCGTGCGTGGTATGTGTCTGAACTGAAACTGTAATCATTTGCATATCTCACCTCCGCTAATGCATGTTGTAAATTTCATGTTATTTGCGGCTTCCTTCAGGGTGTTGCATTTCCTGTGGCCAGCAGTGTACTTGCAGCGTACGGTTTTCACTAGGGATTTTTTTCCAGGAAAATCGTAAAATTTTCATGCTTCTTGTATTTGCAGGTATTATACTTGTTGTTGTTTCTTATCCCAGATGGTGTAGCTCAGCTACACACATCATCTCCATAAAACCAAAAATCACCAAAAATCCAGAAATAAAATAGGATTTCGTAAGACCTCGTCATATGTAAAACTCAAACAATTCAGAATATGACTGGTCAGCCTCGCACCTATGACACTCTAGAAAGACTTTCCGGCCCTGTTGGAAAATAAGAGATTTGATGTGGTCACTAAAAAAGCGAGACAGAGCCATCTGCTGATTCCTAGGAATATTAAGTTGTTGACACTAATGAGGTTTTTCCCCAAAATACCAAGGGTGAGCAGGGGGTATTCTCCAAAATGCATTCAATTCTATCTTTTTAATAGAGTAGAGTTCAGAAAAAGTTAGACAAGTGTTACTCAGCAAGGTGTCAGCAGTGGCTGACTTGGCCAAACTATCAGCTATCTCTCGTTACCATTCAATCCAGTATGGGTGGGGCATTATACGATATCCGGGAATGACACGTAGCTGAAATAATTAGTGGGGTATCTCTTTGTTGATTAGATTGTGGATTTCGAATACTGATATTAATTTTAGATGGCCGCACTTTTTTTTTTTTGCAATTTGCGACCTTTGATCCCGAATTTCCTGGAGGTAGAAATGTTCGTTTTAAATCTTCCAGTAGTGGGTAAAAGTGTAATGCCCACGAAGGGTCGTTGAGAATTTTTCCAGCTTGTGGAAGGAAAAAGTAAATTTATGAAACAATTTGCATGGATAAGTTCCCCTCTACCTATCGAACACCACTTCGTTAACGAAAATGATTTAGTTTTTAAGGGAAAGGTCATTTCACAGTCCACCAACACGTTTAACCTGATAAAGTTCTGATATCTTGTTTTAGGATAATGTAAGCATTAAAATACATAAAAAATTATTTAAATGATACGTTAATTTAATATTTTTTTCAGATATTTATATTCGTTCTGAGCTATTTAATTGAATAAGCGGTTTGAAGAAGGGAATGAATTCCAAAACAATTTGGGGAAAAAATTTTAAACACATTTTGCCAATGTTTCTTATTTATTATTTTTCTTAACCACATTTTTGTATGAGATTCTTCCCTTAATATTTATATGTATGTAACAAAAATATATAGTAATTCCGCGTAAGCAAAAAAATTCAGTCATACAAATAAAATAAAAAAGTCAGTAATTTTAACTGAAGTGATCGATACACACCTGATGCAAATAAATTTTAAAGTAATTTTTAATATTTATCTATTATTAGCAACATACGAGAAGTTAGTGAAACGCATGCGAATCAATTAAAAAAACATTAATTTGATTAGTTATTTTTTGTAATGAGAAATATTTTTCGAGATTTTAAATTGGCAAAAATTTTTTAATTATAAATTTTTCCCATGTTGTTAACAATTAACTAGGTTGAGTAATAAAATCATAGATTACTTTTGTTTTCTAAAATCACTTGAGAAATGAACATATATATATATATACTAGCTGTTACCCGCCCGCTTCGCTGAGTATTTCATGATGTTTTATAAATTTTTACTGCTTACATATATGCATAAATCATTGATATCTAAGTCCTAGCATTAAGAATTCGATTGAATTGAAAAATATACTTATACCTGTAACTGTCACCTGTTGATAAAAAAAAAGGGCAGAACTCATCTAATTTGTATTTTCTAAAAATCTCTAAAATTGAAGCATAGAATGATGTTTGCTCTTTCGTAACTCAAAAACCAAGTGGATTCCCGCAAAACCAATTTTCGGTGGATCTCTACTCCGTAAAATGAACATGCAAGCCAAATTTCAAGTCTAAATCTAACAGAAAAAAGCAAAAGTTTTACTATCAATATCCCCGTAATCCCGTTGAGAGCGTTTTCCAAAATTACCGCTCTTAGCGGATTTCAATTCAACAAAAGAAAAATGCAAACCAAATTTCATTATTATAGTCCTTGTAGCTCGAAAAAAGTAATTTTTTTTGTCAATACGTCCCAGTAACCCCCTGCAACCCCCCAGAACTTCATTTGCTTAAAATTTATTCTTAGTGGATCCCTATTCAACAAAAGCAACATGCTTAACAAATTTCAAGTATATGGGTCTAACCATAAAAAACAGGAATTTTTTTCTGTAACTCCTCTTGACCCCTCGCAAACATCTTTAGTGGTCAATTTTCCTTTTACTCTTTGTTAGAGGAACTCTATTTCATGAAAGGAACATGCCTACCAATTTTCAAGCAGGATGATCAAGTAGTTTAAAAATGGAAATATTTATCGATTACGCCTCTTAATCTCCCGAAATTAAACTTGGTAGTTGATATTCGCGAAACCCATTTTGTAGCGGTTCTCTACTTTACGAAAGGAATCTGCTTATCAAATTTCAAGAATGTACGTTTAACAGTTTAAAAATGGGGATAATTGTCTATAACGCCACTTGAGCCCCCGCAACACCACTTCTGGGTCTGTTTTCACAAAACCCATTTTGTAGGGGAATTGCACTCTATGAAAGGAATCTGCTTAGCAAAATTTGAAGACTGTGCGTCCAATTAATTAAAAATGCAAAACATTATCAATAACGCCCCTTGAACCCCGCAACACCACCTAGGGGTCGATTTTCACAAAACACATTTTGCAGTGTATTTCTATCCTATGAGAGGAATTTGCAAACCAAATTTCAAGACTGTGAGTCTAATAGTTTAAAAAAAGAAATAATTATTTATATCTGCCCTTAACCCCCCGCAACACCCCTTGGGGGTCAATTTTCTCCAAATCCGTTTTGTAGCGGATATTTACTCCATGAAAGAAACATTCCTACCAATTTTCAAGCAGGTAGGTCAAATAGTTTAAAAACGAAAATATTTATCTCTTACGCCACTTATTCCCCTGCAACGCCACTTAGAGGTCTGTTTTCACAAAACCTTCTTATAGCTGATCTCTACTCTATGAAAGAAATCTCTTTATCAAATATAAAGACTGTGCGTTTAATAGTTTAAAAATGGAAATAATTATCTATAACGCCCCTTAAGTCCCCTCAACGCCACTTGGGGGCAATTTTCACGAAACCCATTTTTAGCGTATCTCTACCCTATGAGAGGAATCTGCTTACTAAGTTTCAAGACTGTACGTCAAATAACTTAAAAATAGGAATTTATAACGCCCCTTAAACCCCCCGCCCCCGCAACACCCCTTGGGGGTCAATTTTCCCAAAACCCATTTTGTAGCGGATATTTAATCCAGGAAAGAAACTTACCTACCAATTTTCAAGCAGGTAGGTGAAGTAGTAATAAAACGGATATATTTATCTATTACGCCCCTTAATCCCCCGCAACGCCACTTAGATGTCTGTTTTCACAAAACCCGTTTTGTAACTGATCATTATTCTACGAAAGGAATCTATATATCAAATTTAAAGACTGTGCGTCAAATAGTTTAAAAATGGAAATAATTATCTATAACGCCCCCTAAGCCCCTGTAACGCCACTTGGGGGTCGATTTTCACCAAACTCATTTTGTAGCGGATCTCTACTCTCTGAAAGGAATCCGCTTACCCAATTTTAAGATTGTACATCAAGTAGTTTAAACATGGAAACAATTATTATTAAAGCCCTTAAACCCCCGTAACGCCCCTTGCGTTTCAAATTTCGGAAAATCGGTTCTTAGCTGATGTCTACTCTATCAAAGGAACATGACTACCAAATTTCAAGTCTGTTGGTTGAATAGTTCCAGAGATTTCGTGATTAGTTAGTCAGTCAGTCAGTCAGTGAGTGAGTCGCTTTTCTCCTTTATATATATAGATAATAAATACACCTACTATAGTATATTTTTAGCTTAATATATAAATCTAGTATTCATGTGTATACTTGTTTTTATATCATTAATATTGATACCAATTAAAAATAGCTTGTTTTTAGATTTTTCGAAATTGTGGTGCATTCCCTGGAGTCCCAGTAATGACTGTTATACTCCCAGGATTTCCCAGAAATTCTCGGGAAATGAAAAAGACTGGAACAACAGAAACTCCTGTTTTCCCCACTGTCACCATCTAGAGCAGTGATTCCCAAAGTGGTCTATATAGACCCCCAGGGTTCTATGACGATGTGCAAGGGGTCCACGACAGCCAAAAAATAATTTGGGGGTCCATGAGGTGTAATCATTTACGATTGTTGCTCTCATTAAACCAGATCGTGACTAATATTAAAAGGAAATTTAATCAAGTGGAAACTAGACTTACCTATTTAACATATTTATTTACTAAATTTAATGAAGTTTATTTGCAGTTACAAGGCGACAGCATAAATATGTTATTAGGACCACATTTTACACAGCCTTTCTTGCCAGAATTAAGCTAAATGAGCGTAATTTTGGACGTCGCCAACATTTAAATGCCCTTTTTTTAGATTTTAAAACTAGGTTTGAGAATGTTTTGACTATCGGTAGTACCACAGAAGACAATGAATTCAAATGGTCACTTTGAAAAAAAATATCAGATTGTAAGAATTAAGCACTAGGAATATGCACTGACGAAGATCTTAAAGTAAAGTTTAGAAACCATGTCAACAATTTTAGCTTTAAAAAGATATACCTGTTATTCATTCCATATTATGGAATACCTTGAGAAAGCTTTAAATATTTTTTCGATTGAGAAGGTGCGCTTGCCAATCTCCAAAACAAAAAAGAAAGAAGAAAATACTGGACACCATTAACCGAGGAGATATTTAGGGTTAAGCCCTGATAAGATTGATGCCAAATGTTAAAAGTTTATTATTGCATCCCCAGATTCCTCCCTCCCTCAAAAAGCACTTGTTTGTTGTACAGTTACTTTATGCATTAGTTAAATTTTTTTATTAGCTAATTAAATTAACTAACATGTGTTTTCTTAAATTTTAAACTCTTCTATACTTCACTATACTTCACTACAGTTAAAAATTTTAATCTTTTAAAGTAAATAGCTAGATACTTGCTATCAAAAACACATTCAAAATGGATAAATTTGCACAAATTTAATATTAGGAAAGTAGGGGGTCTATCCCAAACTGAAAAACCTGCCAAGGGGTCTATGAGGCTAAAATATTTGGGAACCTATGATCTAGAGCATAGGTTCCCTACCTCTTTTGAACTGGCGCCCAATTTTCTAGTGAATATATCGATACTGCCTCCTCCCACTCTAGAGAAATAAGACTGTACATAATGCATGGTGAAAACAAGAGTTAAATTTTAAAAAATATTCTATACTAGTATAATATATTTTTTAATTTAATTTTTTTTTCTAAAGCCCCAATTTTTTTTACTTTCAAATCCGAAATACCTATTGCCACAAATATATTTAAATGTGTAATATTATATATTTTAGTCACAGATAGGATATTGTTGGAATTGAAACGCAAATGAATTTATTCTTCATTTAAAAGAGTGGAATAAAAGTTTTAGCCTACATGTTATAAAGATAGGCAGGGGTTTTGATGATACGAAATAATTCATAATAAACTATTGCTTTGAAAATAAATATAAATCGACAGTTTCAGTCTTTAAAGAATCACACGTTAATTCCTGGTTACATATTTAGTTATATTTCTTCGATAATATACGTAATGAAGTGCAGTGGAAAAAATATTTTTCCTACTGCTCACAGACAAAGACAACACGTGCATACAGAAATTAAAAAAATGTACCATATTATTCAATTTAATGTAGATTTGAATGTAATGTGTAAGATTCAAGTTTTGCCTCCCCTTTCCAAACTACCGAATTATATGAATTTTCGTACCTGTGATATAGAAATGATTTAAATACATACAATCAACATAATAAACTGTATTAAAGTTTACTTTTGTTAGTACATAATCAACGTATTTTTTTAGTCTTTTTTAGACTTGTGACGGGGCTATCAGCGAGAATTTATTACTAATCCTCTTGGGTAACTTTGGGGCCAGCATTTATTCTATTTCACAGCCTCTTCGGGAAAAACACGAGATAGTTATATGCTAATTAGTTCGACTATATAAAGTCTAGATTTCGTAAATGTGTAGAGTGAAGGAGTTGCCAAACTACATGTAAGTATCGTCGGTGGATTACTTCAGCGAGCTTAGCGCGCATTTGATAGTATTAAAGTAAAGTATTAGATTAATCATTAAAGGAATTAGATTCAGTACCGACCTGAGGTTAACAAGAGTTCGTCTCCTTGTCCGTTCTGTTAGCTGAGATTACTTAGACGAGAATATTAGATTTGAATATTAGATTTGAATATTAGATTTGAATATTAGATTTGAATATTAGATTTGAATATTAGATTTGAATATTAGATTTGAATGTTAGATTTGAGTATTGGATTTGAATGTTAGATTTGAGTATTGGATTTGAGTATTAGGATTAATCTAGGTATTAGAGAATCACTCTTAGGTTTCCACTTATAAATTGAACTTGTGCTTGTTAATTGTGTTTGCCTGTCTCAAATAAATATTTGTTGCTATGGCTTTTGTTGGTGATGATATGTTTCCTCCTACACTTAGAGACGCGTCGGGCAGTGTGAGCGGGGTCCAAAATAGGACAGGGACACGACAGACTATATTTGGTTAATTTGCCCAAGCCCCTCCATACCATCTCAACACCGCCATTTTTCTCTGGGTCTGTTACTGACTCCTCCCTGAAAGCCTCAAACGCACCCAAGGGGGCGTTATCGCCCTCGTTGAGAACCTATGATCTAGAGCAGAAAACTAGACTTTTAAAAAAATCTGAAGTGTAACTCTAGATCAGGTGATTTCTCAATCTGAGAAACAGGTTACTGTATCAATAAAATTCTGCTCTGACATATAGTATCATCTCATCTCGTAAATGCATTATTAGAAATATGCACAGACGTTCAAGTTTAACAGAATTCAAATTTTCTCTTATAAATGATGCCTTTTAATACATTTAATGACAAACACAAGTTGAATTATTTTTTAAGAAAAAAATTAAATATTTTGCACATATTTTTTTCTTCTTTTTCTTCATAATTTGTTCCTACTTGTTCGACCTTTATATGGAAAATATTTTGTAAATAAATTTCTAGTATTTCAATACCTTAAGAAATGAGCCATATCTTTTAAAGAAGGAGACACAAATTCAGAACCTTTATTAAAATAGAAGAATGCTTGATATATTAATATTGTGTGGTGTTTATCGTGCATAGTAAGTTCAAAAGTTGCATCTTATTTGCTTATTAAATTTTTATACATATTAAATATGTACGCATATTCCTCACTTAAAAAATAATTTCTACGCCTATTTGGCATTCAAGAATAGGAAAAGAATATTTCTTTCAATTGAATCGATCCATTTGGAGGAAGAAATGGATTGACTCAAGCAGATAAATGAGTGTACAACAGAATATCTACATCTATATAAATTAAAAGTGCAAGAAATGGTATACTATAGAAGCGCTTTGTTCATTATTAAAAAAAACATTCTATATTAGGATTTGTTTTTGATATTCACTTAAGGCAGCATTACAAAAGCGTTAAAGTGGTTTTTTTTTCTTTTCCGATTTCATTTTTGCTTATATTGTATCTCTTTTATGTTATCTATATATGCATTCTTTTTTGTCCATTCTACCGAGATATTCCAGTTGCTTAGTAAATTTTGAGAATAGACTAAATAGCCCTCTATTATTCATTTAAAATTAATAATAAATTATGACGTTCTTTCTAAATTAAATTCATCCCACCAACAATTTCTATTGAAAAAAAGAGCTGTTCTTAGAAATATTCATTTGAATGATCCATGTAATATGAAATTAAAAAAGAAATTAATTAATGTTTACTGTAATTAATGAGTGTGTTTTGTGAAAATCATGAGCAAAACGACGCTTATAATCTTGTATACGTAACGTCGAAGTAAACTGGTAAATTTATATCACTTGATTAGCCCTCTTCTTGTTAATATTTTATTAAAATAAATTAAGGCTAAATCCATATGAAAATCGAACTTTAATTTCCATAATATTGCTGCTCTATTATACTGTATTTTAGACACTTAAAATCCTGATTTTTTGTTATATTGAATTCGTTATATATAAATAAACATTTTGGTATGTATTCCTAGTATATATTCTGAACTAAGATTTCAACTCCTTATCATTTTTAAACTTTTCAGATTTTTCTTAAAAACTTTTTCATAACTTGTGATTTATTGATTATCTAACAACGTTGCTTTTTAAAGATACACAGTAACTAATAGCTCTGGGCCTCCTAATAATGAACAATGTTCAAGTGACGAGGATGACACCTCAGCTAGCATCTCACTTTCAAAACATGTCAATCTAAGGACTGGCTCTCAGCAGATTAAAAGAGCATCAGTCTCTTTATATGAAGGGAGGGAGGGGAGCCCCCTACCAACAGAGCCTTAGCATATGCATTTTTCGAGAAAAATGGACTAAAATTGAAAATATTCCCTAATCTGTGTAAAATCTTCTTTTTTAGGATTTCAGAAGAAAAAACTCATTTCCTTGAGTATTTTACTATAAATTTATTGCATACCAGTAGTTTTTTCTTTTTATTATTGGTATCTATTTCCTTAAAATTCAAAACAACAATCCTTCTTTCAAGTGCAAGGAATACTCTAGTTTAATTCTGTAAGGCTGCCTGTGATTGAAAGTGCTCGATGATTTTCAATTTTAGGAAATTTAATTAAAGAACAATACGGGGGGGGGGCATTTCTATAAATTTATCTTAACTTCTGTCATCTGCATATGAAATTTCAAAACTGTATAAAGTAAGCGTTAGGTAACTTTATCGTTAAGTCATCAATTTTTAATCAGGTTAGTCATGAGTTACCACTTTCTAGCATTCTTGTTAATAGTATAGATTAAGGTGTCCGACTACTTGCGACAGCTTTTTTTTAAAAAAAAAATGGGGATTTTTTTGTGGTTTCCAGATTTGTTTAGTGCATTTTAAGAAAAATATGTTAAAATTAAGAAGATAAAAACTAATTATTATTACTAAAATGTGAGAGAAAATTGGTTAGAATTTAAAATTAGTTATTAAAATTTAATTGGTTAGACAATTAAAAAATAACTTAAACGGGCCCATTTCTGTACCAAAAGTTTATGAATAAATTTTCAGTGTTTCAATTCTGATGTGTTGCTATGTTATTCATTTTTGAAGTGACCTTCAGGATAAGAAATATTTTCATTTTCACAAAAACTAGAGCACATTATCTTAGTTATTATATGAAACTGCTTAAAAAATAAGTGATTATATTAACATAATGGACTGTAAATTTTGTAATAAAACAGTCATTGATAAATCTGAAGGTTAAAACTCTTCTACTATTATACAGAACATCAACAAATTCAGTTAATTATTTTCAAAACTTTTTGAGCAATCGCTGTCCCCGTTTGAGCATTTTCAAAAAAACATATTTCGAGTTAAACGCCTTTTAAAGTATGACATATATATATATAATATCTTGCTTATAAAGTAATAGCATCTTCTTTTACCAAAACACTTGTAGTTTTTGTTCTGGTGAACGAAAAATAATAAACTTGGTATTTTTATAAAGCTAATAAAATGGTCTATAAAATAAAATCATAAAAAATTGTCAATTTTTGGCAAAATTCACAATTTTAGGGTAGTCGGATACCTTAAGAAGATAAAAAAGGTAGACTCTCCACAATTATAAAAAAGTTTCAAGTTTACCATCGTAAGAGTCATAATTTAAAAATAAATCTAAAGCTTTAATTGGTTACCATACTTCGATTAAAACTAGTAATCAAAAGAAATATCTTTGCTAACTCTCGGGTATAAGAAAAATTCAAAATTACCCCATTATAGTTAAGTAAAGCAGTGGCTCTCAAACTTACAGTGCCCATGAACTCTCAAGTGAAAAAACTCTATTTTAAATCATAATAGAAAAATGACAAATTTAACTTTGATGACCTGAATGTAGTATGTGTGTGTGCTGACATAAAAATAAAATTTAAGTAAAACATTGGGATATCTGAAGTAGTATCTATTCAAATTATAACTTTTGAATTAAACTATAGAAACACATTTTTTCCCAATGAAGTGGTTGAATCAATGAGGTGGCTATCTTTGTAACAATGTAAATATAATAATACTGCTTACTATTTAAAACTAAGGAAAATTTGTTGCATTCACTTCACACACATATCAGGATCACGCACAAAACAAATCTCAACTGTTGACTAGGTTCATGACCCTTTTGGACTTCCATATTTTAGGCAAGATATTGCATGTAGCGGCGATATGCCCTTCCTATTCAAACCTGTATAGACGGCCGTGTCCGCGATCGGTCTGACATTCCACCATGCGACGCTTACACTTATTTTTATTTTACATACCTGTTAGGGTTTGTAATCCCGTGTCATATTTTCAATCCCGGAATTTCGGGTTTACATTATCCAAATCCCGGGATTAGGATTAGACTATTTATTAAAAATACTTACATATTAGCATAGTTGATATTGCATAATAAAACTGAAAATATAATTAAAATTGATTTAATATTAGTTTAATTAAATTAATAAAAAACTGATTCATCATAAGAAACAAATAAAAATAGTACATAATGAAATTTTTAAAAAAAGCATTTCTTCATTTCTTATGTTTCTGTAAATAATCTTATAAAAACACAGCTCCTCTAGCGGATCATCGATAGAACGGCTTCTTATTTTAGTTACAAATAGAACTGTCATAGAAAATGCACGTTCGAATTCTTTACTAATAGGTATTAACGTCATTAAATAGAAAATATGATAATTTCAAGAAGTCACCACGTCTCTCACCATTTTCAAAAAAGATACATTTCTTTTTGGTTTTTTGATGACAATGTCTCAAATCTAATAGACTGCATTGGTGCATATACCTCTTTGATACCTTTATTTAGTTCTTCTGCTACACTTAATGGTTTTTGTATATAAATTGATCCAGTTATTGAATCAGAATAGGAATCAATTTCAGGTGTTACCTCATTTGAAATTGAAAATCCAGTGGCATAAGCTGTTAGTATTCTATGGGACTTGAAGTGTCTCAAGCCTTCACAGCAGGTCCGCTTTTAATTAACAGCATTTAATTGAAGAAGGAACCGTGACAAAATCTATTCTTGTTATGTTTCTTATATTACTGTGCAAGCATTGCAGTGAGCCACTTAGATCTTTGTGACGTTCTTGCATAATGTGCATATATATATTTTATTACATATAACCCTTATAATTGCGCAAAAAAATTCTACGTACATATTTCATAAACAGAATATAAATTTTTGAAAAATTAAGTTCTTAGAAAGTTTTTATGAGAAAAAAATTTTAAAGTATTTTCAGACAAAAATTAAATCTCGGAATTAGTTATTTTAATCCCGGGATTTCCTGAGTAGGAAAAACACCAGAATTCAGGGCTTTCGGAATTCCAGGATCCCGGGATTGAAAACCCTAATAGATATCTTCCACAAATTCTAAATGCATCTGTCCAAGTTAGCTGACACCGGACATCACGGAGGGTGGAAAAAATGTCCGTTTTCTAGCCCCTCTCGCGATGGGGAGAAAGTTACAGATGAAAATAAGAGAAAACATATGAATTTTCGTGGTTTAACATACATACCCTCCTCAAAACCTTCAAGGTTCAACACGTAAAAAAAATAACATTGACCTATACAGTACAAAAAAAGTAAATAAGATACATTAAATCCAATATCAGATTCACAATACTTTGAAAAAAAATATCAAAATATATTTCAGACAAAAATTAAATCCCGGGATTTGAAAAAACCACCGGGATTTCGGGATCCCTAGTACCCTAGCAAACCCCCTAGTACTGTCTATAATATATTTTACTCTAAAATTTTATAACACGTAAAAAACATTACTAAAATTTACTTTAATTTCATGACAATGGAGAAATGAGTTACAAATATTTTACTTTATATTAAATATTTCGGGGGCCCCCGTTTATTTTTTGTTCACGTACCACCAAATTAATTTTAATTCACCACGAACCCCCTAAGGTCTGTAGGAACTACTTTGAGAACCTATGCGTTAATGAAGAAAGCAACTCATTAAAACAGTAATAATTTATAAAAGATATTGATTGCAATTGCATGAGATATGTCAAAAAGAGTATTCTTATTATATGATATAATTTATGAATGAAAAATATAAAAAAATGTGAATTGATGAGAGAGAAATATTCACTTTATGGCAGTGATTCGTCTAAGATCATCTCACCATCAGATACTTTTATTTCTTACTGATATCTTAACAAAAATTTTGATATAAGTTGATTTCTTTTAAAATTAGAATTTATAAAATAACAAATTAATTATCTTACTATATATTTGTTGGTTATAGCTACGTTTTTTTAAAAGAATTATTCCTTAATAAATCTGTAATAAAGTATTTAATGTTTATACAGCGTCAATTTACTGAAAAAGGAAGACTTTTTTTTTTATTGCTTATAAGTATCTCTTCAAATTCAGACCAATGAGATTGATAATTTTTAAAACACTCTTTCGAAATTTTTGCGATTAAATTTACAATTACTACTTTACATAAGTATAGAATACAAGCTCTTTTTTAAAAGTTATGATTGAGTTTGCTTATCTTTTAGAAAAGCAGAGAATATATTTGAATACTTCCTACACACAGAAGTACATTTGATAATAAAAAAAAAGTTGAATCTAAGTTGAATTGAAGAATAGTCGCCCAATTAGACGGGCGAAATAAGATAATCGATAAAAGAGAAAATATATCTATTTTTAGATGTTTACTTTAATGTTCGCATACAGTATGAAGCAACATTTCAGCGTAATAAGATTTCGGTATTTTTTTGTAATATTTTATAAAATTTAAAACATTTTATTTCAAATACATCAAAGACCAGGGAATTTAATACAAAACTGATACATATTTACACAACCTCATTATATTTTTTTAATTCCTTTGATAATATAATTGAATAGCTGGTGTTTTTATTTAAGTATTCATCGTCAAACGGAGAGATGTGGCTTTAAAAATTCAATTGAAAAAAAGTAAAGTTCTTTTTAAGGAGATATATATATATATATATATATACTGGTTACTGATGTTCAAAATTAAAAGAATTTTTAGTTTTTGTCGATTATCTCTAGAACTACTGGACAGATTTTTATAAAATTTGGTATGTATATAGGGCTGTAAAATACATAAAAATAATCATTCAACGGTTAAAATACACATGCATAATCGTGCTCAACACTCATCGAAGTCGGAAGGTATGAAACAGCAGTTGAAGAATATAACAAAAAAAATTGGTAATAGGGAATATGGACTCCTCTTTCACATTAAGAGGCTTCACACCGTGATTTTATACCGAAAATAAGGGAATTTATGAGTTCCTGTGGCAATTAATCTCATTCATTTAGCAATTCTGGTTTTAGATCTCGGATGTTTTTCAGGGGGGGGGGGGGGTGCGAATCGCAGTTGCCCTTTCCAGAATGTTCCAGGCATGACCTATATGGATGAGGTCTGGAGATCTAACTGGCCAATCCATTCGGTGATTATCCTCACTCTCCAGAAAATCGTCTCCCAGGGGAGCTCTATGTGTCTCGCGCTGTTATCCACTAAAACAAAATATAGACTAACTGCGCCAGTGAAAAGGTGAACATAGGGCTCCAAGACCTCACCCCTATACCTTACAGCAGTCACACTGCCTCTTGCAAAGACATAGCGGTGTGTGATGTCTACCCAAACCATCATGCCTCTGCTATTGTAATGGCCGATCTCTCGGACGTTGGAGGGCATGCAGCACAAGTATATATATACCTGGTTCTCTCCAATAAATTCTCGCTGTACTTTCATATGGAGAGAACCAGAGACAAGTCTGGATATGGAGAGTATGGCCGACGATTTTCTGGAAAGGGAGGATATTCGCCGAATGGAATGGCCAGTTGGATCTCCAGGCTTTATCCATATAGAGCATGCCTGGAATGTTCTTGGGAGGACAACTGCAAAACACTTCCGAGAACCACCGGGGCCTAAACACAAAATTACTGAACAAGTGAAATTAATTGCCACACGAACTCATAAATTTCCTTATTTTCGTATAAAAACACGGTGCGAGGCCTGTTTATCTAAAAGAGGGACCCAAATCTCCAATTAACCAATTTTTTTTGTTATATTCTGTAACTGCTCTTTCATACCTTCCGACTTTGGTGAGTGTTGCGTACGATCACGCGTATGTATTTTAACTTTCGATTGATCATTTTTTGCATTATATCAGCCCTATGTACATACCAAATTTAATTAAAATATTTCCAGTACTTCTAGAGATAATAGACAAAATGAAAAAATTCTTTTAATTTTGAGAATACCACTATATATATATAACTATATTATATATATATATATATCAGTGAAAGCTTCAGAAATCATAATAGGTCTTCATTTTAGTCCACTGTTTTGGTATTTTTATCCAATTTTACTACAATATTCTTTTGCTTAATTTATTTTCTTTATATGTTTCTTAAAATACAATTTCTTTCTTTTTTAGCCTTGTAGAAAGCACAATTTGTCTCTTATTATTTTATTTCATTTTATTATACTATATACAATTATATATATATACTAGCTGTTACCCGCCCACTTCGCTGGGAATTTCCTGATGTTTTATAAATTTTTACTGCTTATATATATGTATAAATTATTGATATCTAAGTCCTGCATTAAGAATTCGATTGTATTGAAAAATATACTTATACCTGTAACTGTCGCATGTTGATAAAAAAAAGGGGGCAGAACTCATCTAATTTGTGTTTTCTAAAAATCTCTAAAATTGAAGCATAGAATGATGTTTGCTCTTTCGTAACCCAAAAACCAAGTGGATTCCCGCAAAACCAATTTTCGGTGGATCTCTACTCCGTAAATTGAACATGCAAGCCAAATTTCAAGTCTAATATAACAGGGGAAAAAAGTTTTACTATCAATATCCCCGTAATCCCGTCGAGAGCCGTTTTCCAAAATAACCGCTCTTAGCGGATTTCAACTCAACAAAAGAAAAATGCGAACCAAATTTCATTATTATAGTCCTTGTAGCTCGAAAAAAGTAATTTTTTTGTCAATCCGTCCAAGTAACCCCCTGCACCCCCCCCCCAGAACTTGATTTGCTTAAAATACATTCTTAGTGGATCCCTATTCAACAAAAGAAACATGCTTAACAAATTTCAAGTATATGGGTCTAACAACTAAAAACAGGAATTTTTTTCTGTGACTCCTCTTGACCCCTCGCAACCCTCCTTAGGGGTCAATTCTCGTTTTACTCTTTGTTAGAGGAACTCTATTCCATGAAAGGAACATGCCTACCAATTTTCAAGCAGGATGATCAAATAGTTTAAAATGGAAATATTTATCAATTACGCCTCTTAATCTCCCGAAATTAAATTTGGTCGTTCATATTCGCGAAACCCATTTTGTAGCGGTTCTCTACTTTACGAAAGGAATCTGCTTATCAAATTTCAAGACTGTACGTCTAATAGTTTAAAAATGGGGATAATTATCTATAACGCCACTTGAGCCCCCGCAACGCCACTTCTGGGTCTGTTTTCACAAAACCAATTTTGTAGGGGAATTGCACACTATGAAAGGAATCTGCTAAGCAAAATTTGAAGACTGTGCGTCCAATAAATTAAAAATGCAAAAAAAAATTATCAATAACGCCCCTTGAACCCCCGCAACGCGGCCTAGGGGTCGATTTTCACAAAACACATTTTTTAGTGTATCTCTATCCTATGAGAGGAATCTGCTTAACAAATTTCAAACTGTGCGTCTAATAGTTTAAAAATAGAAATAATTATTTATATCTGCCCTTAACACCCCGCAACACCCCTTGGGGTCAATTTTTCCCAAACCTGTTTTGTAGCGGATATTTACTCCATGAAAGAAACATTCCTACCAATTTTCAAGCAGGGAGGTGAAGTAGTTTAAAAACGAAAATATTTATCTAGTACGCCACTAAATCCCCCGCAACGCCATTTAGAGGTCTGTTTTCACAAAACCTTCTTATAGCTGATCTCTACTCTATAAAAGAAATCTACTTATCAAATATAAAGACTGTGCGTCTAATAGTTTAAAAATGAAAATAATTATCTATAATGCCCCTTAAGTCCCGCAACGCCACTTGAGGGCAATTTTCACGAAACCCATTTTGTAGCGTATCTCTACCCTATGAGAGGAATCTACTTACTAAGTTTCAAGACTGTACGTCTAATAACTTAAAAATCGGAATTTCTAACGCCCCTTAAACCCCCGCCCCCGCAAGCAATTGCTGCTAATTTGAAATTACAAACAGACACTTCAATTTTATTTATTTGTATAGATATAGATAGGGATTATAATAACTATTGTTTAAATGTGACTAAAAATGTAAATAAAAAAAAAAAAGGATTTAAACTAACCGTAAGACTTATCAATTTTTTGTTTCTTGCATTGCTTTTTGCTTATGAAGAATTGATTTATTATTTTTAAAAGTGCATCCGAAACAGCCGATGCTCTACTTAACTGAACAGTGAGATAACTATCATAAAAAAAAATTATGGCACATGTCAGCGTATTATCATGTGCGCGTAACAGTATTATGTCTCATGAAGAGCATCGGTCGCCAGTAACCAAAACAACGACTTCATTAGCTCAGCTTGGCGTTCAATTTGGCGTTCATCTTGGCATTCAGTTTCACGTTCACCCGTATAGTTTCCGTTCCCGTAAGAATACGGGAATAAAATATAGCCTATGTTACTCTCCGTTAATGTAGCTTTCCATTAGTGAAAGAATTTTTAAAATCGCACCAGCCGTTTCCGAAATTAGCCGGAACAAACAGACAGACAGACAGACAGATAGACAGACAGACAAACAAAACATTTAAAAATTGGTTTTTTGTTATGAGTACCGTATATACTTTTAGTGCATTAAGTAAAAAGCTGCTAATTTGAAATTACAAACAGACACTTCAATTTTATTTATTTGTATAGATACACACACTCAAGAGCCAAAACATTATAACCACCTGTCAATAACGAGTTGGCCCACCTTTATCGCGCAACACAGCTTCAACCCGCCTTGGCATGGATGCCACAATTCCTTGGTAGATGGCCGGAGACAGATTGTACCAGATGTTTAAGCAACGGTCACGCAAATCCGAGATGTTGCGAATTGGTGGTCTTTGAACTCTGAGCTGCCGTCCCATGGCATCCCAAATGTGTTCTATCGGATTGAGATCCGGTGAGTTAGGTGGCCAGGACATTAACTGGAATTCAGCATCATGTTCCTGGAACCACTCCAACACAATTTTAGCCTTTTTTGTGACACGGGGCGTTGTCCTATTGGAACATTCCGTTTTCAGCTGGAAAAACAGAGGCCATGTAAGGGTGCAACTGGTCCGCAATGATGTTCAGATACCCTGTAGCATTCAAGGTCTGCTCTACCACAACCACGAGTCCCAGAGATGCCCAAGAGAACGTCCCCCAAAGCATAATACCGCCACCACCGGCCTGTGTATGACCTACTGTACATTGAGGGAGCAACTGTTTGCTTGGAAGACGGCGTATCCTTACACGGCCATCGGTGTGATGAATGACAAACCGTGATTCATCTGACCAGGCAACTCTTTCCCACTGATCCATGGACCAGTCGCGATGTTCCCGGGCCCAGCGCAGTTGGCGATGACGCTTGGTATTTTTACATATATATGTAAAAATTATATATGTATTTTTACATATAACCCTTATAATTGCGCAAAAAAATTCTACGTACATATTTCATAAACAGAATATAAATTTTTGAAAAGTTAAGTTCTTAGAAAGTTTTTATGAGAAAAAATTTTTAAAGTATTTTCAGACAAAAATTAAATCCCGGAATTAGTTATTTTAATCCCGGGATTTCCTGAGTAGGAAAAACACCAGAATTCAGGGCTTTCGGAATTCCAGGATCCCGGGATTGAAAACCCTAATAGATATCTTCCACAAATTCTAAATGCATCTGTCCAAGTTAGCTGACACCGGACATCACGGAGGGTGGAAAAAATGTCCGTTTTCTAGCCCTCTCACGATGGGGAGAAAGTTAAGATGAAAATAAGAGAAAACATATGAAATTTCATGGTTTAACATACATACCCCCCTCAAAACCTTCAAGGTTCAACACGTAAAAAAAATAACATTGACCTATACAGTACAAAAAAAGTAAATAAGATACATTAAATCCAATATCAGATTCACAATACTTTGAAAAAAAATATCAAAATATATTTCAGACAAAAATTAAATCCCGGGATTTGAAAAAACCACCGGGATTTCGGGATCCCTAGTACCCTAGCAAACCCCTAGTACTGTCTATAATATATTTTACTCTAAAATTTTATAACACGTAAAAAACATAATTAAAATTTACTTTAATTTCATGACAATGGAGAAATGATTTACAAATATTTTACTTTATATTAAATATTTCGGGGGCTCCTGTTTATTTTTTGTTCACGTACCACCAAATTAATTTTAATTCACCACGAACCCCCTAAGGCCTGTAGGAACTACTTTGAGAACCTATGCGTTAATGAAGAAAGCAACTCATTAAAACAGTAATAATTTATAAAAGATATTGATTGCAATTGCATGAGATATGTCAAAAAGAGTATTCTTATTATATGATATAATTTATGAATGAAAAATATAAAAAAATGTGAATTGATGAGAGAGAAATATTCACTTTATGGCAGTGATTCGTCTAAGATCATCTCACCATCAGATACTTTTATTTCTTACTGATATCTTAACAAAAATTTTGATATAAGTTGATTTCTTTTAAAATTAGAATTTATAAAATAAATTAATTATCTTACTATATATTTGTTGGTTATAGCTACGTTTATTTAAAAGAATTATTCCTTAATAAATCTGTAATAAAGTATTTAATGTTTATACAGCGTCAATTTACTGAAAAAGGAAGACTTTTTTTTTTATTGCTTACAAGTATCTCTTCAAATTCAGACCACAATGAGATTGATAATTTTTAAAACACTCTTTCGAAATTTTTGCGATTAAATTTACAATTACTACTTTACATAAGTATAGAATACAAGCTCTTTTTTAAAAGTTATGATTGAGTTTGCTTATCTTTTAGAAAAGCAGAGAATATATTTGAATACTTCCTACACACAGAAGTACATTTCATAAAAAAAAGTTGAATCTAAGTTGAATTGAAGAATAGTCGCCCAATAAGACGGGCGAAATAAGATAATCGATAAAAGAGAAAATATATCTATTTTTAGATGTTTACTTCAATGTTCGCCTACAGTATGAAGCAACATTTAAGCGTAATAAGATTTCGGTATTTTTTGTAATATTTTATAAAATTTAAAACATTTTATTTCAAATACCTCAAAGACCAGGGAATTTAATACGAAACTGATACATATTTACACAACCTCCTTATATTTTTTTAATTCGTTTGATAATATAATTGAATAGCTGGAGTTTTTATTTAGGTATTCATCGTCAAACGGAGAGATCTGGCTTTAAAAATTCAATTGAAAAAAAGTAAAGTTCTTTTTAAGGATATATATACTGGTTACTGATGTTCAAAATTAAAAGAATTTTTAGTTTTGTCGATTATCTCTAGAACTACTGGACAGATTTTTATAAAATTTGGTATGTATATAGGGCTGTAAAATACATAAAAATAATCATTCAACGGTTAAAATACACATGCATAATCGTGCTCAACACTCATCGAAGTCGGAAGGTATGAAACAGCAGTTGAAGAATATAACAAAAAAAATTGGTAATAGGGAATATGGACTCCTCTTTCACACATTAAGAGGCTTCACACCGTGATTTTATACCGAAAATAAGGGAATTTATGAGTTCCTGTGGCAATTAATCTCATTCATTTAGCAATTCTGGTTTTAGATCTCGGATGTTTTTCAGGGGGGTTTGCGAATCACAGTTGCCCTTTCCAGAATGTTCCAGGCATGACCTATATGGATGAGGTCTGGAGATCTAACAGGCTAATCCATTCGGTGATTATCCTCACTCTCCAGAAAATCATCTCCTAGGGGAGCTCTATGTGTCTCGCGCTGTTATCCACTAAAACAAAATATAGACTAACTGCGCCAGTAAAAAGGTGAACATAGGGCTCCAAGACCTCACCCCTATACCTTACAGCAGTCACACTGCCTCTTGCAAAGACATAGCGGTGTGTGATGTCTACCCAAACCATCATGCCTCAGCTATTGTAATGGCCGATCTCTCGGACGTTGGAGGGCATGCAGCACAAGTATATATATACCCTGGTTCTCTCCAATAAATTCTCGCTGTACTTTCATATGGAGAGAACCAGAGAGAAGTCTGGATATGGAGAGTATGGCCGACGATTTTCTGGAAAGGGAGGATATTCGCCGAATGGAATGGCCAGTTGGTTCTGCAGACCTTATCCATATAGAGCATGCCTCGAATGTTCTTGGGAGGACAACTGCAAAACACTTCCGAGAATCACCGGGGCCTAAACACAAAATTACTGAACAAGTGAAATTAATTGCCACACGAACTCATAAATTTCCTTATTTTCGTATAAAAACACGGTGCGAGGCCTGTTTATCTAAAAGAGGGACCCAAATCTCCAATTAACCAATTTTTTTTGTTTTGTTATATTCTGTAACTGCTCTTTCATACTTTCCGACTTTGGTGAGTGTTGCGTACGATCACGCGTATGTATTTTAACTTTCGATTGATCATTTTTTGCATTATATCAGCTCTATGTACATACCAAATTTAATTAAAATATGTCCAGTACTTCTAGAGATAATAGACAAAATCAAAAAAATCTTTTAATTTTGAGAATACCACTATATATATATAACTATATTATATATATATTTCAGTGAAAGCTTCAGAAATCATAATAGGTCTCCATTTTAGTCCACTGCTTTGGTATTTTTATCCAATTTTAGTACAATATTATTTTGCTTAATTTATTTTCTTTATATGTTTCTTAAAATACAATTTCTTTCTTTTTTAGCCTTGTTTCTTTCTTTTTTAGCCACAATTTGTCTCTTATTATTTTATTTCATTTTATTATACAATTATATATATACACACACTCAAGTGCCAAAACATTATGACCACCTGTAATAACGAGTTGGCCCACCTTTGGCGCGCAACACAGCTTCAACCCGCCTTGGCATGGATGCCACATGTCCTTGGTAGATGGCCGGAGACAGATTGTACCAGATGTTTAAGCAACGGTCACGCAAATCCGAGATGTTGCGAATTGGTGGTCTTTGAACTCTGAGCTGCCGTCCCATGGCATCCCAAATGTGTTCTATCGGATTGAGATCCGGTGAGTTAGGTGGCCTGGACATTAACTGGAATTCAGCATCATGTTCCTGGAACCACTCCAACACAATTTTAGCCTTTTTTGTGACACGGGGCGTTGTCCTATTGGAACATTCCATTTTCAGCTGGAAAAACAGAGGCCATGTAAGGGTGCAACTGGTCCGCAATGATGTTCAGATACCCTGTAGCATTCAAGGTCTGCTCTACCACAACCACGGGTCCCAGAGACGCCCAACAGAACGTCCCCCAAAGCATAATACCGCCACCACCGGCCTGTGTATGATCTACTGTACATTGAGGGAGCAACTGTTTGATTGGAGGACGGCGTATCCTTATACGGCCATCGGTGTGATGAATGACAAACCGTGATTCATCTGACCAGGCAACTCTTTCCCACTGATCCATGGACCAGTCGCGATGTTCTCGGGCCCAGCGCAGTTGGCGATGACGCTTGGTCAGCAAAGGCACACGAGTGGGACGTTTTCTGCGTAGCCCCATATTCAACAGTGTCTGCTGAACAGTGTGCTCCAATAATATTCTACTTGGCCCTGCATTGTATTGGGCTGTCAGCTGAGCCACTGTCTGGCTCCGGTTTTGCTTCACCATGCGAGACAGTCTCTGACGACCGTTTTCTTTGATAGCGTGTGGACGTCCAACACCGTGTCGTCTACTGCTGGTTTCACCGTCATTCATCCACTTTGCATAAGTACTAACAACTGTAGATAGCGAACAACCCACGAGTCGTGCAGTTTCGGAAATACTTGTTCCGAGCCCTCGAGCCATTACAATCTGCTCTCTATCAAAGTCTTTTAGATCCGCAGCCTTTCCCATCACATACAGAAGTAAGTGAAAGAATGATTCTTTAGACTCTCCAGCAGCAGTTAAATACCACCTGATCACGTGCCTTTCACGTCATCCAGGCGAGTTCATTGCAAAATGTAGGGGTGGTCATAATGTTTTGGCTCTTGAGTGTATATATGGTTTAGCAACGTTGGTTTGAACGAAGACCAAAAATTATATGGAGAAGATGTGGTACTACGAAAATAAATTAAATTCTCATTTAATTTTTTTATTTGTTCTATAATTTCAAGTGAATTATATATAATTAATACTCTCTTCACTACGGGCAGTGCAATGTGTGACAGTGAGTAACAGATTATATTGCCCTCATATAGTTTTATGTGGATGGTTAAAAAGAGAAACTTTACCTAAAGTTTTTTTAGCATAAAAGCTGTCATTTGTTATGTTATGCAATATTATATGACTATTTCAGAATAAACCGAAGGACATCCATCATAGCTTTGTTAATAACGAGACTTGTCCGGAAACCAAGTAAGGTTTTGGACAAACTCGCATAAAACATCTTTTTTTAAAACAGAATTTATTTTTAGATGAAAGATTGTGTCGGAAACTATTTTTTTATATTTTGCCTCCAGTGTTCAGCCATATGTCGCGTATTGGAAAATCAAATTATCTACACCCTCTTCAAAGAAAGGTGCCCCTAGTGAAGAGAGCTACTGCTGAATATCGGTTTGTGAAAACTTATCACAAAACAAACTTTTTGTGAACCGTCTGTTTTCAGGAAAATTTTTATTCGTTTTTTTTTCCAAATCATCATTGACAACAAAAGGCCGTGCACTCCATGCTTCGTTATAAAAATTGGTGAACCCTACATTGAATTGCAGATTCCACTTTGTCACCATTCCATCACTCATTAAATTTTCACTTTAAATCTTTGCAAGTAGCTTGAGTTAAAAAAAAAAGCGAATTACAGAACGCACTTCACAGTCATCGTGATCGGCAATTGTCTAAAAGATTCTGAACGCTTACTTCCATGTGTAAAACCAACACAATCCGGCTATAATGGTGTCGCTGGATTGGTGATCAACCAAAGACATGTGTGCTCAAGCATTAAACTGCAGTACTACCGATGTGGCCGCAGTAGAACGAAATGGTATTTAATTTCCGGACATACCTCGCAGGTCTATTTTTAAACTCCCTGGTACCCCAGGCACTTCAAATTGCACCCCCCCCCTATTATTTCTAGAGCACCACCATCCTCCAGTTCTTATTTTGTAAGTTTTGGTTCAAGAGGGATTTTTTACTTTACTCGTACTCTCTTACTTTTCTGTCTTTCTTTGTTTTTGCTGTTTGGAGAGTTTTTCGACTATCCTCCACCTATGGACCTACCGTATCAGCGATTGGCAAATGGCAGCCGTAAGGGAAAGATAGTCGCATGGTTTGGCCACTCTTGTTCATTTCTTATCTTACGGCATCACGGACCACCCACCCATCCTTTTGTGAGTCAATACTAAAAATTAATGAAATCGTTTGTAATTTCATCATAGAGTATACGTTATTGTAGGAAATGTTTTTTAACTTGTCAATTATCACCTTTTTCATTGCTTATCGCGTTTTACCATCTTTTTACTTTTAGACATCCATATTCCTTGTTGAGTCATTGTCACTGGACTGGTACAACAAAGGTTTTCTTCGAGATTTGATCATTGCAAAATCACTAATGACATTATTGTAATCAATTTTCCTTATAGTATTAATTTGAGTGCATACAACATCAAACTGTTAAGCTTTTCTTTTTCCATAGTAGATCTTTGGCTGCGGTAGCCTAGTTGTCAAGGTAACGGAATCGTGGCTGGCATGTCATGAGTTAGAGCCTAGTATTCACTCACTCCATAGTAGATGTCATTTCAAGCTTTACTCTCTTAACGGCAAAAGTGCTTCTTTCATGATTCGCTAGGCGGTGGTACGTTCACTGTAATTTCCATTTTTTCTCTTTTTTGCGCTCCAATTTTGGCTCCCCCAAAGCCTTATCACCCTAAGCACGTGCCTACCACGCCTAAAAGGAAAAGCCCCTAACGCCTCGTAATAATTTATTTTAGTTTTAGTAATTCATTCTTATATAGTTTTTTAATTATTCATTTTCTTTTGTAATTTAATATTATGGATATACACTTTTCTTCGATTTCAGTAAAGTAAAAATTTCTTTGGGAGCCGCTAATTTCTGTGGGGTGAATAGAATTAAGACTGATAATTTTTGTAAACAATAAAAATACTAATAATTACAGAAGGGGGGGACCTATTTTGTTGATTTGAGTAATTGTTGCAAAAATATTTTAAAAAAATATTTTGTAATCAAAACAAAATATTTCTAGTTAGTTAGCTTTTTAATGAGTAGAAATTTTTAAAATAGTAAATATAATGTGTAGAAATTGTTTTGTAGAAGTTTTTATGTGACAGAACTACCTCGGATTTTTTTCCCACTCAAATCAGTCAAGATGCATTTTTCCTTATTAATAATATTTGTAAGCAGTATTGGATTCACAGAGTTTAGAATTTTGTATTAAAAATGCACAACATTTTTTAATAATATTATAATAAATTATAAAGTACGCAATAGTACTCCACATATAAGTATTAATATAAAATAAAGAAACAGTAATAATCAGTTTGAGAATTAAAAAAATATTTAGAATTTTCGTCTTTTTTTCTCAAAAATACTGCAAAATAACTTAATAATAAATTAGATTCTATTTTCTTATTTGAGAATTCCTCCTTTAAGCCTTTATGTAATGCGTGTAGAGTTTTGGAAACCAATCTGTTCTATGTGAATTATCCCTCGTCATATGACCGTAGACTAGAATTACGAACTGTTGCTAATATGTAAGATTTTTTTATCGCGACATTAAGGAATTAATCTAGAAAAATATTTGTGTAACCTCATGTATTAAGCTTCTTATAACCTCTTACGAATCTCAACCTCTTGTAACATCTTTATTTCAAAACAATCTGCTTCGATAAAGTCATTAATCCTGCTTTCCTAGTTGAAGTTATTTTCTTTATATAGTATTGGAAAAACATTGAACAGAGAGATGAAGGGTATGGTTTTGAATTCACTATAAACAGTTTGTTTGGCTTTGATGAGACGTTGTAATTACATTTTTGCAATAAGTTTAAATAAAGATTTTGAAAGTGGTGCACTGAGTAAAAGTTTCACTGACTCATCTAACTTCCTCTAAGGGCTTTCGCAGAAACATTTTCTGTTCCATTTTCTTCTTTGATGTCGTCTAAATGAATTTGCAATCAAAATTCATGCCTAGATATTCGGTATTCTAGCTACTTGGGATAGCAATGTTGTTATAGAACATCTGTAGAGGTAATGGTTTGTGACATAATGAGAGTATCTAGTATACATTTGTTTCAATATTAACAAACGTGTTATCACACCAGGGGTTGTTAGTCTTGCTCAAATTATTTTTTAATAGCTTCTGCTGCTTTTTCTCTTACTTGCAGCTCTACAAGACAATGTCATATGTATAAATTAAAATATTTATGTTCTTATCAACCAAAGTGCTTATAATGTCATCGAAGTATGTGGTAAAAGGCATACAATTTGACACTGCTCCTAGATAGAGACCCATAAGTAGTTGCTTAACTGCTTGCCTTTTGAAGCACTGAATGAGAAATTCTTTAGAAAGGTGCAGGATTTGCCAATGACGTGTTTCCAGGCAATTTGTTTTACAGCTTTGACTTCCAGATGGTGTCATAGGTTCTTTTAAGTCTACAAATGCAACATAAACAATGTTGAACCTATCAGGTTTGTCTTTAATACTTTGAGAGAAGAAGGCAGCCTGCTCTTTCGTGGAACGGCATTCATTAAAGCTAGCTAGAGCATGGTGAAAAAGCTCCTTGGTTTCCAAGAACCATCTGACTTGCCGAATAGAAGCCATGAATTTTGTGACGGATCTATACGCGTCTATGACTAACCCCTTGGGGACTTTTCTGGGGCAATAATTTTACCAACCAACTTTCACCGAAGAAAGGAAACGTGATTATGCAAATTAAGTATATTATATAAATTCTGTATTCGCGAGTTTTCGGAGTTAGTTGGTGAGTAGAGGATCGTAAATTTGTTAAGTGCAAATCTGAGTTTATCAATTGAGGAGTTCTAATAGAGGATCACTTGACGGTGATTAAATCCGGATAAGGATCGCATTCAAGGCCTCAAATGTAGGACTCGACTTCATAAAAGTACAGGTATCGTGATCCTTATTTAAATAGAAGTTTAACTTATTAGTGCGTGACGTAGTTTATATTGACCTTGTATAAGTTATCGTGGAATCAGTTGAGGGTCCGTATTATTATCCCCGTGCTATTGAATCTCACCTCCGCACTCTACTATCTGATCAGTTATCTTAATTGGATTATTATTGTGCTTGCTTGATATTTTGATGACAATAAAATAATTAGAGTGAATCAAGTCTACTGATTATTCAGTTCTTCCCACACATCTAGCCATGTCCGAGGGTAGAAAAGGGGGATCAGAGGGAAGCAGGAACCGGCAAGCATTACAATTTTAAAACCAGGTCAGAGATATAGGTTGCAGGTGTTGAAATCAGACGCTGATTTGTCTTTCTTAAGTCCTTCGTCCATCGTATTATGTAGTCAATGTCTTTCCCCTCAAATCCTTTTATTTCATTTGAATATCTTGTCTAATGAGAACATTGTAAATATAGTAATTTCAGAATGCTTCATTATTTCTGTTTCGGATTTGTTAGCATACTTGAAAAATAAAATTGTTCTCACTTTGGACTCAGAAAACTTTTTAAATAAGTCATGGATAACACAATCAAAACCTATACAGCTCCTCAGATAGTGCTTTCTTGAAAAAATAAAGCATGTGCTTTATAATAATTCTGATTTGATATAAAATATGCTAGTTTTCTCAAGTGGTCTCGTAATTAATCCCTTAACTGGTTTGCCTGTCCACCATACGGGCTACCGAAAGCTGGCAACACATCGGTTTGCCCGTATGGGTGCTGATATTTTCTTCTTTCTATTTTTGGTTTGCCCATATTTTTAATTCTTAGAGTGATATTATTAGTGGTAGTGTTTTTAAGGATACAGTTTGTCGAAAGTACTGAAATATTTCTCATCCGAGATTTTCTTTGTGGTGAAAGTGGGAATTTTTCGTTGAAGGCAGGAATTTAGATTCTCGAAAATATTCGATAAAGAACAGAGTTTGGTAAGGCAACGTTTAATCTGTTGCTTGAGAAGAAATGAAAATGGAAAAATGATCCAATGAAGTCGATATTATCTCTGCCGCCATAGCAATATAAGACTTAGTTTTTTGCACTATGTTCAAATTGTGTATGCATACGCACAAACACACACACAAAATCCTAAACGTATGAAAAAGAGGTACGAACATGAACATTTTTTGTAACTATGAGAGAAATTATTTTAAGATACATGGAACATTCTTCATAGAATGCAGATTGGACTTATAAATAGCAAACATTTAGGGGGTTTTGTGTTCCCCCATTATTAAAAAAAATAGTGTAAAAACTTTAAAATTGGAAATTAAAATAAAATTCTTCCATTTTTGCATTCTGTTAAGTATATTATGCTTAGTCATATGCAATTAAAAAATGCGGCTTTTTTTTGGATTATTTTGGGCAAAAAAATTTGACCTCTTAAGGGGTTAAACTTTTAGAAAAATGAGTAGGTTTCAAAAAATTAGAATTAATTTTTAACGATTAATGCAGAAGTATTTTACTCTCAATTCTAAGTAAACTTGCTAAAAATTTGCATAATATATGTCTTTTTCAAAAGTACACCAATTAGAATCCCTCTTAAAACTCCCTTCAATATTAAATGATCCTCTTTAAAACAGCTTTTTCATCTTTTCTTTAAAAATTATGAAAATGTACGTGAAAATCGTAAATAAAACTGTAGAACTTTTTTATTTACTTTCAAATGATCCATATTTTTTGATATTTTCACTAGAATAATTCTGAGTACCACACACAGTTGAGTACCCGTATTAATTTTAAACACTCGTAGTTCATTTCTCTAATTTCGTGGTCATTCGCTAAATACAACAGAGTATCAAATTCATTCTTAAGTTTTGCATACCAGTTAGTACTAATATGTATGTACCACCGTTTATTAATATATGATGAAAGTAAGAATATTTAACTTTTGTTATATATATTATTAAAAGGATTAAAATAATTAAAATTATAAGTCTTGTTTCTAATCATAGTTAGATTTTTTTATTATTAATTACTCATTTAAAAAATATGCATATAGGAATGGTCTTTTTCTGAAAATAAATTATAACATCGTAATACTTTATTGTATAAAAGCAAACTTAAAAAATTATAAACATGACAAAATTAGAGCGAAGATATTTCAAATAGAATCTAAAAGAAATTATTCTTAAAAATCCCAGTTTTCAAATAAAAATCATAAATCTTCAAGAAAAAGAAGAGGATTTCAGGGTTCCCAAATTATATATTGAGAGAAAGAAAACAATTTATTAATCTCGCCCTTTGAAAAAGGAAATAATGTTCCCGTTTACGAAGGAGTCACATAAAATTAGATGCATCGAAAAACATCCAAAGATTATCTTTTCCTTTGATTCCGGTAGAAGGTTTTTAACAAAAACGTTGTATTGAATTCAATCGTAAAAATAGTTTCGAAATTCTTTTTCAATAATTTAAATAAAATGTTTAAAATGTCTCAAAGTTTTTATCAATATTTATTTTTTCAAGTATCATTTTGCAGTGTATTTCACATACTTTTGCAATTTATTTAATTAAATTATTATCTAGTTATTTGAAATGCAAGTTTCTCGCCTTCATTTTAATGCAAATAACGTGTACTTTTTATCAGACACGAAGTAAAAAAAAGTAATTAAAATAAAAATCTGAGTAAAATAAAGATAGACAGGTTCTTTTCTGCTCTTTTTTGAAGAGTTGGTATAAACTGCGCGTTTTTGTCTCTATTATTATATAACAATTTCCATAGTTTAGTGGGATTATTTTATTGTAGATTATTAAGGAGATATATATAACACTCACATGCAATAATAAGTGAATAATAGTTTCATTTAATTTTCAACAGTTTATAGGAAACATCTTCCAACATTTCCTTCTACTGTTTTCGATCTCTCTCTTTATCGTTAATAAACTTTTATGAGGTACATATCTTAATTTTTTTTCTTCATATTTCTTTCTGAAAATATAATTATTATATATTTCGTAGCATACAAAAAATTATACTTATTTTTAATATGACATTTTAGTTTAATAAAATCAATATAATTTATTTTCTCTTTTTATACTGAATAAAGCCTTTAACCCCTTAAGCAACCAATTTTTTGGCCCAAAATTTTCCAAAAAGAGGAAAATTCACTTATTGCATATAACTACGCATAATACTTAAAAGAATGTGAAAATGGAAGAAATTTATTTTAATGTTCAATTCTATAAAGTTTTTACACTATATTTTATTTTATAATTGTGAAGCACATAAACTCCCAAATGTTTACTTTTTGCAAGTACACTTTGCATGCCATGAAGAATGTTTCATACATCATAAAAGAATTTCTCTCCTACTTACAGACGGCCGCGGTGGCCGAGTGGTCTAGGCATCGGATAATGGCTAGCGTCTCATGAGTTCGATCCTAGTACCACTAAAGACCCGCCGTGTAGGGGAGTGATGTACGTTAAATCTGTCGAGAGCTCAAACATCCTCCCGTTGGTGTGGTATGGTAGTTAGGAGAGGGGTGCCAGCTCAGGTGTCGTCCGCGTCACTTGATCATGGTTCAAAATTACGCGGACCGTCCCTCAAAGCCCTCGTGTTGCTAATCAGTGCGACGTTAATATATATATATATATTCACTCACTCCTACTTATAAAAAAATTTCATGTTCGTACCTCTTTTTTCACACGGGTGAGGAATTTGTGTGTGTGCAAATACATATGCACACACAATTTGAAGTATGGTGAAAAACTAAGTCTTACATTGCTATGTAAACCGAGATAATATCGACTTTTTTAAAATTATCTTTCAATTTTCATTTCTTCTCAAGCATCAAATTACAGATTGCCTTGAAAATCTCAGTTCTTTATCGAATATTTTCAAAAATCTAAATCCCCTTCTTCAATGAAAAATTCCCCCTTCACTATAAAAAAAATTCCAGGATGAGAAATATTTCAGTACATGGATAAGCTGCATCTCTTTAGAACACTAGCACTAATAATCTCACTCAAGAATCAAACATATGTACAAATTAAAGATAGAAATAATAAATATCAGTGCCCGGACAGCGTACGGGCAAACCGGTTGTAGCCAACTTTTGGTAGGCCATATGATATACGGTAAACGAGTTAAGGGGTTAAATTATAGTAATCATTTTAATTCTGTTCATGGTCTGAAGTACACTGGTGTCCAAAAGTTAAGCACAATTGATAATTAAGTGAATAAAGAAGAAAATGTAAATCAGAGTGGCGGGAAACGTGATATGCGAGTGTAAAATGATTATAAAATAAGGAAGCAAATCAAAAGAATGATAATATTTAATTTTATTATCCAAAGTAGCAGTTTGAAAGAAAACTGAGTATAGCAAGGATTCCCACTTTAAAGAAAAAAATGAAAGAAAACATTAAATAAAATACTGATGCTGCAGTTTAATAAGGCGTGTGGTCACCTCTCTGATAGCCAGGCACGCTGCACAGTGATTTACCATACTTGCTATGAGATGATGTATGAATTGTGGGCTGAAACGGTTCCAAGCTTCTTGGAGAGCTTTCTTAAGTTCCGTAACGGAGCTTGGTGGGTGCGAAACAGCTGCAATTTGTCTCCCGAGCACATATCCCATACATTCTCGATAGGATTTAAATCAGGGTAGTTCGCAGGCCACGACATGCGCTGGATTGTTTTCCGTTTCAAGGAAGTCATCAATCAGCACCGCTCGGTGACATGGCGCATTATCATCCATGAATATGAAGTTAGGATCGACAGCACCTCGAAACAAGCGAACATAAGGCACCAAGAACTTCGTCTCTGTATCTTTGAGCAGTCATAGACCCCGTCTCAAAGAAATGGAGGTCTGTGCGGCCGTCCATCATGATGCCTGGCCATACCATTACTCCCCTTGATGGAAAATGATGTCTTTCCGTTATGTTTCTTGGTTCAAAACGTGTTCCACGTTCAATCCATATCGTTACCCGCCGAGAATCACTACTCAGACTAAACCGGCACTCGTCAATGAACATCACATTGGCCCACTCTCCCACACTCCAATGTTGATATTTCAAACTCCAGTTCAAACGAGCGCGTTTATGCGCAGACGTGATAGGAATGCAAACTGCTGGTCTTCTGACATACAGGCCAGCATGATTGAGTCTCCTGTAAACAGCTTGTCTCGAAATTCGTATTCCTGTGAAGACTGTGAGCACCGAACCCAGTGCTCTGGCAGTTCTGCCCCTCTGACGTCGCGCACTTATTACCAGATATCGGTCTTGGCGAGGGGTTGTGATTCTTGGTCGACCTGATACTGGTTGTCGGGTAACATCTCCAGTTCTTTGAAACCTCTGCCACAGTCTTGAGATCACAGACTGGTCCACATTCAGAATTCGAGACACTTCGGTTTGTGATCGTGAGGATTCCAGCATTCCAACGATTCTTCCTTTCGTAAACATGTCCAGTGAGTGAGTGAGTGAATATTAACGTCGCACTGATTAGCAACACGAGGGCTTTGGGCGACGGTCCACGAAATTTTGAACCATGGTCAAGTGACGCAGATGACACCTGAGCTGGCACCCCCTCTCCTAACTACCACACCACACCAACGGGAGGACTTTTGAGCTCTCGACAGATTTAACGTACATCGCTCCCCTACACGGTGGATCTTTAGTGGTACTGGGATCGAACTCATGACACGCTAGCCATGATCCGATGCCTAGACCACTTGGCCAACGCGGCCACCGTAAACATGTCCAATTGGCGTCTTTGTGCCATCATTCACCTTGTTTGATGGTTAACAACGTTCCTTCACACAGCAGTTGCATGAAACTTGTCTGAACTGTCTATGCTGCGTGAATTGGTTTCTCCGCGGTGTTTCACGCAGGACGTAGTCGACTAAAAAGTTTTGCATAAACCCAATGTTTC
The DNA here is from genome assembly GCA_019973975.1 of Trichonephila clavata. NCBI lineage: Eukaryota > Metazoa > Arthropoda > Arachnida > Araneae > Nephilidae > Trichonephila > Trichonephila clavata. The sequence continues at coordinate 74,175 of BMAO01039182.1, forward strand.
TTCTTCACCCAATTAATATCCGCAAGAAATCTGGAATAATTTTACGAATATTTACTCCATGTTTTTCGCATTTTACGATTTATGCTTAACTTTTGGACACCAGTGTATGTACTAAATTGCCATAAATCTAATAAAGAAAAACAATAAATATAGAAGATATATAACAAGACAGTATTGTCAAAAATAGGACAGTGAGAGTTGTATATTAGCAAATTCTTAGCCTTATTTATATAGAGAGAGCGAGTGAATATTAACGTCGCACTATTCAGCTACACGAGGGCTTTTGGTGATGGACCTCGTAATTTTGAACCATGGTCAAATGACGTGGACGATACTAACCTATACTTCTCTCTCTCTACCTGATGACACCTGAGATGGCACCCCCTCTCCTAACTACCACACCAAAGGGAGGACGTTTGAGCTCTCGACAGATTTAACATGCATTGTTTCCCTACACGGTGGGTCTTCAGTGGTACGGGGCTCGAACTCATGACACGCCAGCCACGAGTCCGTTACCTTGCTCAACTAGGCTACCGCGATCACATATATAGAAAGAGAGAGACATACATTAAAATGTCGATACTACCATCTGCATTAAGAAAAAAATTAAACGATTTTTCTCTTTCACACAACAGTAGATATGAAACAAATTACAACAAACTAAAATAAAATAATCATTTACTTAACAAGAAATAAGTGGTTCTCATCCAGTTGGATGTTTTTCTCTCCTAAATGTATAATCTCATTTCTAATCCTCTGTTTATCTGTTCTCTCCTTCTCACAGAACAGATAAATAGCATATGTTTGTGAATGGAATATAAAAGAGTGATGGGAAAATAATAAAAATATTAAGAGATAATTGAAAAAGACCGTATCATTTCGCGAAAAAATAGAGATGTTCATTATAAATGGAAAGCATTAAATAAGTCGAACGCAATGTAATATATAAAAGATTACTGAAAACAAATGGATTCGATTGAGAAAATTCATGATAAAATTGCATTTCAAGGATTAAGATTATTTTTATTAGTTCTGTACATATTACAAAGTACATAGACAATTTATTTTTAAAAAAATTCTCAATACATATATAATCCATTTTTCCATGTTCTGTACTATCAAAAAAAGTTATATCAAATAGTCTTAATGAAAGGGTAGGTAAAGCGATATGATATGAGATTTTTTTTTCCTTTTTAGACAGCTTTAAAATTATAAAAACGTATTAAAGCAATAATGAGAGTTTAGAAAAAAAATTTCCTTTTTCTCTATACTACATTTATGAAATCAATTTGAAAATATACTTTAGTTTTAAGCTATCAGTCGTAGCTTTATTTTTTGAATTTATGAAAAAAAGGAGACAAGCTCCTAAAACAAAGAGAAAGCACAAGTTGAAATTGTTGCTTAGAAATAAGGGTTTATTTTTTAAATAGAAATTATTCTTATTATTATACAATTATATTTGTCTTTACAACAAAAAATTACTAAAATGAGACCAGACTTAGAACAAATTTTCACAATTACAAGTTAGATATTTCTGAGAATATACTTTAAACCGTATTTTTATAATTTTCTAACGTTTGCTTTTGAAGTTATAAGGTATATTACATAATCAATACCTTCTGTCTTCAAAAACAGTCATTAGTGCAATTGCAAGTATATTTAATTGCGTTTAAAAATCCAATTATTTTTAAATCCTACATATAAGAATTGTGCACATTTGAAAAAAAATTTAAATTGTTACACAGGCCTAAAAATGTAAATGGAAGGATTGATTTAAAATAGGGCCTTTTAGACAATTGCTTATAACTTTTCTCTATAAATGATATAGTAAGAGGAATTATTAACAAAGGGTTTTTTCCCCTTTTTTCTGAAGCTCATTTAATTAAATGCAAACAAAATTAAAATGAAATTTAATTTTAAATAGTTTTTTTTATTTTTTAACCCAATTGATGATTTATTATAGAAATGCTAATATATTGGTATTTAGTTCTCCTTTAGCATAAACGTTTAGAATTGAAAAACTTTAAAAAATGCACATTGCTTAGAGATTTTTTTTTTCAATTTCCGTAAAATCCGGCGTATAACGCACACCTATACTTTCAAGGTGCCACTTTTTTACCTTTTAAATATATTCTCCGCTAACGTATACTCCCTTTTTTTATGAAGAAGCCTGAAATGTACGTGCACAATTTTCTTATACACTGCTGGCCACCGTAAATGCAACACCAAGAAAGACAAAAGATAGCGCAACAAAATTTATTTTGTAGATAACATGTTGACCAAGTATCAAATGATTAAATTTATAGACTTCTGTGAAGTGTGGTTCCTGCCAGAATCAGTAGCCAGAGTAGCCACCATTGTTGGAGATCACCACTGCCAAACGCCTCGGCATAGATTGAAAGAGACTTTGGATGTGTTCTTGGGGTACAGCAGACCAAGCAGCTTCCACACGTTGCCAAAGTTGATCTGGTGTGGCAGCTGGGAGTGTAATCTGGGTCAATCGTTGAGCAACCATGGACCACATGTTTTCAATCGGCGAAAGATCCGGAGAACAAGCCGGCCAGGGAAGAAATTCAATCTGGTGATTGACGAATAACCTTTGGAAAATGCGTGCCACGTGTGGTCGCACATTATCCTGTTGAAATATGGCTGTGGCCAAGTCCTGAAGGTAAGGAAGGACAACTGGCGGCGCACCATTGGCGGCGGAGACGTCTGTGGTTCTGCGTCAAGGGTAGACCAGACAATGGACGTCTTGCGGACAGACCACTCTGCTGTAAACGGAGTCGAATGGTACACGCAGACACTGAATGATGCGTTACAGACTCAATGTGCTGTGCTATGGTTCGTGATGTGACTGAGTGATCCGTCACTGCCATGCGCACAATTTTCCTGTCCTCACGTAAAGTGGTGCACTGAGGTGGATGCGATCGACCACGTCGGTCCGTCGTACCCTCCTGCACCCAACGGTCACATATCCACATTACAGTTGTTTGGTTTCGTCCAACACGACTACCGATTTCCCTGAAAGATAATCCACAATCTCGGTATGCCACTATCCTTCCTCTGTCGAACTTGGATATTTGATCAAAAGCTGATCGCTGTTTTCTACGAGACATAACTGATGGGTTTTTTTAAAAAAAACACAAGAAAAACACAATTGCCGAACATGAAATCGTCGAAATCTCCAAGCCTTAAATAGCGCTTTGAGGTGGCGCCACATGCGTGCGTGATGTGTGTCTGCGCTGAAATTCTAATCATTTGCATATCTCACCTCCGCTAATGCATTTTATAAATTTCATGTTATTTACGTGCTTCCTTCAGGGTGTTGTATTTACGGTGGCCAGCAGTGTATTTTAAAGTCATATATTCGCGATATTATTCCAAGCCTTAAAAAATAATATTTTATACTTCTAGAACTGCAACCCTTTAAGTTCATAAAGTATGCCATTTCCTTTAAAGAAACTATATTTAGATATATGTAAAAGTCTAATTTTTCTCAATGTTCATTTTTTTATTTTTTAAGCTCTCATTTTTATACCCGACGTATGACGCGCACCCGTTAATTTCGATCTTATTTTTTTGTGTTAAAAGTGCGCTTAATACGCAGGATTTTACGGAAAACCTTTTTTGACTTTTTATTGGTTTCATCGAGTACTTTCGAATTTGTATCGCGTCACTTGACCATGGTTCAAAATTACGAGGTTCATTACCAAAAGCCCTCGAGCACCTGAATAGCGTGACGATAATATTCACTCACTCGAATTTGTATCGTGCTTTCTCAATTGTGAGACGAATGAAGCAAGTGTGTGTGTGTGTGTGTGTGTGTGTGTGTGTGTGTTGTGTGTGTGTGTGTGTGTGTGTGTGTGTGTGTGTGTGTGTGTTAGACGATTATTTTTAAATTTATCTTACTCTGTAGCATAAAAAGAAATATTTTTGTAATTGCTTAGACATACATTCAGAGCTATATCTTACATTTTTGAAGTGAAACTTCTTTGCTCCCGGAGTGAATGGAAAATTTGCTCAGTTTTGCGTAACAGGGAGAAAGCGAACGGAAGTAGTGATTTTCCCCGCCATTCCCCCCTCCTAAATCGTCGCAATGGTGAGGAAATAGCGAGCAGGAGGAAAAGAGAGTGGGGGACACCTTGTGACTTGCGTCATTATCTGTTAAAAAGTTGGATGATTGCCCGCCCTCCCCCTCTTTTCTCACCAGACCAGGGAACATCTGTCAACTGTTATATGTGTTGCAATGTTTGCTTTACTGTGTAGACAAAATAGCTCTTGCAGCAAAAGCGTGCCTTTTTAAAATATTTCCTTAGATTGTTGGCCACATAATGATGTTTTCGGCAGCTAATTTGTTTGTTTTTTTAAATTTTCATTTGCGTTGAATTATTATCGATTCTAATCAGAATGCCTAAATCAAATGCACAAAGAGGAAAACAGTTTCGTGAAAGAAAAACAAAAGAAAAACTAGCAGAAAGTCCAGTCGAAAAAGTGATAAATAAAAAAACTAAAAAACACGCTTTTATAGTCAATCGAACTAAAAAGTAAAAAAAAAATAATTCTTAATATAAGAATGAAATGATCAATGAAAAAATTAATGTCATTGGGGTAAAAGCGTGGGGTGCTCTATATCAATTGTTATAATTTCTTACTAGTTCTATTCCGAAATGCTGAGTTAGTGTAAAAATATAGTACAAAGCACCCCACGCTTTTACCCTAATGACATTAATTTTTTCATTAATCATTTTATTCTTATATTAAGAATTATTTTTTTTACTTTTTAGTTCGATTCACTATAAAAGCGTGTTTTTTAGTTTTTTTAAACTATAATTTGTTTTTCATTTTATAGTTTGATCTACAATAAAAGCGTATTTTTTTAGTTTTTTAAACTATCATTTATTCATTGTTGAGTTTATCCTTGAGTTTGATATTAGGAGCCAGAATTAAGTGACTGCTGGAATTAAACTTACTCTTCAATGGATATTAATTAACGAGTCTGAAGGGTATTTATTTTCTCCATTTACCGGGCCTCGCATGAGTCCCGTATCGTTATATTTCAAAGATTCCGTCTATATAGATACAGGTCAAACTAATAAAAGTGTGTTAAGAAGAAATATTAAATATCAATCGTATTATCAACTTTTAAACGTATTGCTTCAAGGATTGATAGAAAATTTAATTATAATGTTAATTCATATAATCACTTCTACAAGCAAGCGCGAGTAGCAATAAACTCTACGACAGTATTCGTAGATGTTTCTTAAAAGGTTCAGGTTTTAGATCAGGTTTCTTAAAAATAATTTATTCAGATTCAAAAAAACATGGTACTATCTGTTGTAATAAACGTAAAAATATACTTCCATTTAAAAAGTTTTCTTTGATTAATTCAGCAAGTTTTGTTTTTACTTTCAAAGTTCAAGGTCGGCTGAAGTGGAGAATCAGTTGCTTAGGTAAAATGAATTTTGAAAAGTAGAATGTGTCTGAGTTCAGCAGTTAGAACATAAATTATTTTTTTGCACATGCACGAGTTTTTTTTTTATTTCTATTTTCAGAAAGACTAGACAATTGTTTATCTTATGGAAAGAATTGGTGACGCACCCACTCTCCCCTTTCTCACATAAAGAACACTTTTTTGTTTATTCTAATTCTATTAACCGCAAGTGTGTTTTCAATTTTGGGGTTATACCTTAGTCTTTTAATCGCCAAATCTGGAATTAGTTGCCAAATTCGGAAATGGTATACGCAATTAGTCGCTAATTCTGGAAATGGTATACGCAATTAGTCGCCAAATCTGGAAATAGTATATGAAATTAGTCGCCAAATCTAAAAATCCTTATTCCTGAGGATCCTAATCAGGACAATGGAACAAAATTATGAAATTATTGAATTGTCATCGGTCCTTGACAAGTGTGCGAAATTTCGAATTAATTTGACCTTTTTAAGTGGGTGAAAATCGAGTTCCAAGATTCCGTTACATGCAAGTGAAACTTATAAAAGCGTGTTAAAAAAACAGAAAAATAGTGCAAATTCATCAAGCGCTACCGCCAAATCTCAATCAGAGTACATGAGAGAATATCGAGCACGAAAAAAAACATTGCAAAATATTCTCTTAATGCCGAGTTTAATGACTGATGATGGGAATGCTATCGAGACTCATCTAATGCCAGCACAGATTAATACGTACTTTGTGAACCACCCTGTGCAGTCAACAAGTACAGAGCACTCAACAAGTCTAGTGCGTGTTGGAACTGATGCATGTGAATCGATAATAAATTCTATCTTACGTTACAAAGACTATGATTCCTATAAAAATGCTCACAAAGATTTCCAAAAGCGATTCGTTGATAATCCTTTCGGTCACGGGTGTTCGATTTGTGATAGATTAGGGTTTAGAGATGATTTGAGAACGCCTGTTGCTGAGCATAAAAATATTTTACCAGGAATTAATTTAAAAGACGTTACAGCGTGCTACAATTGCCAACAAAGTTTAAGTTGGAAAAGTATACCAAATTTATCAAAATATAATGGTTTTGTATACCCAGAAATTCCAGCACATCTTCCTACTTTGGATATGGTATCAGAAAGACTCATTTCTCCACGAATACCTTTCATGCAAATTAGGCGATTGAGACATGTACAGGGTCAGTTTGGAATATTAGGGCAAATAATCAATGTTCCAGTATCCGTCAATACAATGGTCAATCGACTGCCACGGAATGTTGATGATGATTACTGTGTCAATGTTCACATCAAACGGAGGAAAATTCACAGAACTAGTTATCTGATGGGTTTGGTTACTAAAAGAAACATCAAAACATGGTTGCAATATTTAGTAGCTACTCCACTGTACAGAATGTATGATGTTACAATCGATGATAATTTCTTCAATTTCAAACAGAGTGCGTCTCAAGTTCTTCAAGATGAAATCAGTGAAAATATAACTATTGAAGAGAGTCTTACAGCCCAGAAACAGACGTTGTTATGGAATGAAGAGAATTATCTTCGTATTGCTTCTGGAGAAGCGAATGTACCAAGAAGCTTGCTATTTGATGAACATGTTGAGGAGCTCTCTTTCCCAGCAATTTACTTGGGTCATTTTAGAAACTTCAGGGAAGGAGTTAGGGTTACACCATTCATGATGGCCACGAGTGAATTAAGACGTGTTGATCGTCGTGGAGTGACCCCACAGCATTTGCTATATATGGCAATGAAAATTATGCGATTGAAAGTTCGGGATTCGCTTACGGTTGCCTTCGAACGCGTCGGTAAAAACGCAAATATTACTCTTCAACAGATTGAATCAGATGAGTATATTAATAGCTGCATTGAAAATAATCTAGCTTTTCTGCGAGCGATTCCAAACTCAACGTGGTATTGGTCAGAGCAGAGAAACGAGATCTCTTCTCTATGATCAGACAACTCGGGAAACCAACGGTGTTTCTAACAATGAGTGCCAACGAAATTGGTTGGACTGGTTTACTGCAACTTCTATACAAATTCAAGAATGAAGGGAGAGAGATTTCGAAAGAAGCAGCAACTCAGTTAAATTATATTGAGAAAAGCACACTCGTAAACTAAGACGCAGTCACTTGTGCTATCTATTTCAACAGATTAGTCAATATATTGATCAATATCTTGGGATCAAAGAAGAATAGTCCGTTTGAACAGTATCGTGTCATCCATTATTTCAAACGCATTGAATTCCAGCACATTGAGGGAGTCCACATGCACATATTCTCTTATGGCTCGAGAATGCTCCTCAGGATCCACTTGGTGCTGACAAACAGGATGCTGTAGCATTAATCAATCAGTTAATTTCAGTATCATCATCTGAAGCATCAGGGAACATCAAACTACAAACTCATAAACATACTTTCACCTGCTACAAAAAAAATAACTGCCAGAAGACAGCAAAAATGCAGATTTGAAGATCCTTTCATGCCGTGTAGATCAACAGTTATACTGACACTAATGCCTAAGGAGGATCCTAGCTTTGCCAAATATTCGCGATACTATAAAAGCATCATGATTGAACTGGAGAACAATGATTATCCTGACATTGGGACTTTTTATGAAGCAAATAAGGTAAACTCAGATGAAGAATACCTGAATATACTTCGAGCAGGGATTACGTGTCCAAGAGTCTTCCTCAAACGAGAACCGAGTGAAAAATGGCACAACGCATTCAACCCGGTCCTATTCAGTCTTCTCCAATCCAACACAGACATTCATTTTATCACTGAAGAATACTCTTGCGCAGCTTACGTGGTAGAATATGTGAACAAAGCAAATAGAGTCATAAGTAACCTACAACGTCAAATCATTAAGATCATGGATGAGCACTCCAAATTCGACATTGTAGAAATTACAAGGAAAATGAGCATCGATATGCTCAATACGGAAGAAATGACAAGTCAAGAAGCTGAATAGTATTTGCTCCGTGGGCCAATGTCTAAAAGTTCTGTACAAATTGTATACATTCCAACGGTTTGGCCTATCGAACGACAGAGAATTAGGAGAACTCGAAAAGAATTGGAGGAAATGAACTGTGAATTTTATTTGAATTTAATAAGTTCCCCCAGAAGTTTAATGTATTTAGATGTATTTCTGCACTTACGACCAACGTCGCCAAAGAAGTTTCACTTCCATCGCGTGACATTCCAAGCACCATTTTTTTTTTATCTAAGCTTGCAAATTAAATGCATGTAGAGCATTCCAAAACTCGGTAACGGTAACGGTTATACATTTAATATGAAACTTTAGAGAAATCTCTATCATCCACTCATCATAATAAGTAGAAAAAAATAAGAATAATTTGCTGAAGTGTTACATAAGAATATAAAGCAGTCCACAATGAGTGCAGCGCGACAACGCTGGTGGAGGGGTGAGTGGGAAACCACTCATCCATTCGATTTAGATAATGACGTCACATCTCTGACAACCACGCCCGTCTTTCAACCAGCTGCCGCATCTCGACGGAACGAGGGGAGAAAAGGGAGGAATTTCTTTAATATCAAAGATTAAAGAAAATAATATTTTTAAGTCCGTTATTCATTGCCTCTTAAATATCTGCGTGCAGTTATTGAAAGCATTCCAAAACTCTTGAACAAAAAAATAACAGCTTATAATTATATTTTCTCGATGGTTCTTAAGCCCGGGACTACGAACAAATTCTGCCTAATAGTCATGGTCACGGATTCGTGGCTAGCGTGTCATGAGTTCGAGTCCTAGCGCCAATGAAGATCCGCTTTGTAGAGGGACAGGTGCTTGCTAAATCTGTCGAAGCTTAGTCTTCTCTTTTTGATGTGGAAGTTCAGAGAGGGGTTTCCAGCTCAGATGTCGTCCGCGTCACTAGACAATGGATTAGATTTAAGAGGTCCATCGCCAATAGCTCTCGTGTTGCTTTGCAGTACGACGTTAATAAACACTTACTCACCACGGATAAATTCTTAAGTTTTAAGTACAATATTTCCACATCCATATTTAGAATTTTTCTTAACACTTAGAAGTACGGAATTTTAAGAAATAATTATACCTATTTACACAAGATTATTTTTCTGTTAAATTGCACAAAGTTTTCATATGTCTATTGATAAAGGAATACTATTATCGAAAGTTAAAATAATAATAATACTTAAATTAAATTTTTTTTTCTATAGAGTAAGAGTTAATTTCCCTCGTGCCAAATGGATTTTAATATTTCGAGGTGGTTCCAAAAATATGAGACCTCACATCAAAAAGTTGGGACACCTTTAATACTGCTGTATTTCAATGAGTTCGAAAATAAACCAAGAGTCATGTATATTAGTTTTATCCATAACTTTGGGAACAGAATATTTCAGAGAAGGTATATGTTGTATTTAATAGTTCATTTTTGAAGATCTTAAAAAGTGACCGTGGTAACGGACTCGTAGCTGGCGTTTCATGAGTTCGAGCCTAGTACCGCTGAAGACCTGCCGTGTAGGGGAACGATGCATATGTTAAATCTGTCGAAAGTTCAAACGTCCTCCCGTTGGTGTGGTGTGATAGTTTAGAGAGGGGGATGCCAGCTCAGGTTTCACCCTTGTCACTTGACCATGGTTCAAGATTACGAGGTCCGTCTCCAAAAGCCCTCGAGTAGCTGAACAGTGCGAAGTTAATGTTCACTTCCGCTGATCCGCTTAAAAGGAGCGATTTTATACAAAACGAGTATTTTATTTAATTACTTCCCAGTAGACTAAATACGGGGATATTTATCAGTAATATTTAATTTGTAGCATGCTTAATGTGAGGGCTTTCACAAATATCTTTCACAAGTGTGTTTCAAATAAACTTGTAAAAATTGGTTCTGCCGAACAATTTCAAAAAAGAAATATTTCAGATTAAATAAATATTTGTATCGCTATTTAATAATAGTTTTTTTGTTTGTTTGTTAAATTATGATATGTATGCTCCTCTTACAAAAAAGAGCTTTAAATAAAGCCTAGAATGCTTTAGAAAGTGAACACCGGAAGTTTGGAAACTTTTAGCTGTTGACAGTCTTGAGTGATGTAAATGTGTTTAAAGTACTGAAAAAGGTTTCGTACGTTTATAAAATAATTTCTTTGATAACTTTTAAAAAAATGTGCACTTGTTATTAATTAAATATCTGTCACCTTCCAAAAGTAGTTGTGGAGAGTTACTGGGGGCGTTTTAATAATTAAATTCTCTTTTTTGAATTTTTAGACATACATTGAAATTTAGCTCGCATGTTTCTTATGTTGAGTGGAAAACAAATTGAATTGAAATGATTCAAATTTTGTTGAAATTTAGTAAAAACGTTTCTTTTGTTGAGCAGAGATCCACAAAGAAAGGGTTTTGAGTAAATCGACTCTTAAAGGGAACACAGATGAAAAAATTCCGTTTTTAAATTATTAGACCTATAGATTTTAAATTTAGCAAGCATGTTTTTTATCAAGTAAAGATCCGATAAGAACGGATTTTGCAGAAATCAACTCTGAGAGCGAATATTAGGGAGTAAAACATAATTTAATTTCTGTTTTAGAAATTCAAATCCTGTTTTGTTATTATTATTATTTAAATTAAGAGGCAAGAACTATAAGAATGTTTTTCTATCGAAAACTTATCTTAAAAAATAGCATATAGTCCTACAATATCAAGAAATACCCAAAAAAGCGGCTGGGTAGTGTGGTTAGTATATATATATATATGGGAAAATGACTACAACCTAATGATGATAAATGCTTTATTTAACAAAATGAAGGATGAAATATTTTAAATATATTAAACACCAAAGGAGAACGTCTTCCTCCTACGTCTAGAGCTTAGCGTCTCTAACGTCCGTCTGCGTCATTTCCCGTGTGTCCTTCAGTCGGACATTCCTGGCGGGGTGTGACGTCAGTTAAGTAACAGGGGGAGGGGTTGTGACATTGCACATATCCAACCCTACATATATATATATATATATATAAGAACTTTGTCCACTTTGAAGAAAAAAATTCGAGTTTATGGCTTTTTTATCGATATGAAATATTATATAAGATTTAAATGGATTTAAATAAATTGTACACCTGTTATTCATTTTTCAAACTTTTACGACAATTACTTCTCCATATTATATTTTAAATTTTTAAAACTAAACAAATTATCCGTTACATTACCAGAGAAATTAAGGTTCCGCTTAATTTCCATTTTATAAAAAAAATACAAAATACATTTTATAAAAAATTTCAGCTTTCTATTTTTAAATTCTTTAAACGAAACTCTTTTCTCACTGAAAAAAAGCGTAGCACTGTTGGATCCATAATTTTACATTATCTGCAAAAATGCACATGTTATATGCTTACTATAAAGTAATTTTTTTTTTAATTTCTAAAAATAATGCAATATTCTCTCTCTCCTTAGAAATTGTTCTTTGAAAGAGAGAGAGAAGTCTTATAGTTCATCTTTCATTTTGCTCATTTTTAAGTAAAAGTACTTTATGTTCTGTGGCTTCTCTGTGTTACTTTCAGAATTTGCTATTAAAGAAGACTTTCAAGTCACTTTTTTCAAGGAAAAATGAAGCATAAAAATTCTGTTTTGATTCTTTGTATTGATCAGCTCTTTCAATGATAAAAAAAAAAGAACTTTTTATACCCAAAATTTAATGTTCGATCACTATCTCCGAAGTACTCGGAAGTAAACGTAAATATTTCTAAAAGTAAAACTTTGAAATTTTTTTCTAAGGTGTTGTGTTAATTGGCTTTTTCTTTTTCAATTTTTCTTAAAATAGAAAAAAATATATGCATTGTGACGGATTCTTTTAACTAGAATTAAGTCTAATTTTCTTAGCGAAAACAAAATGAAAATCTTACTGTAAATATATAAGTGCAGTAACATTGATTTAATAAATTCTGATTTTTTCTTTGTTTGTTTTACCTTTTATGTTGGCCGTGGGTAGCCTAGTGGTTAGAGCATTGGACTTTAGACCGGAAGGCCCGGGTTCGATGCCACCAAATCCCCGCCGAGTATATGCGGAGAACGTGCTCGTTAAATCAGTGGGATCGAATGGTGTCGCCATCTATCGTGTTGTACCGAGCAAAATCGCACTGTCACTTTCATGGGGGCTCAAAAGCTTAGGCTAACGACAGGCGTAAAATTCTAGCCCTTAACCGCGATGAATTTCGTGGACCTTGATCTGATGTTACTGTCGATCAGGTGGCATAAGCAACAACAACAACCTTTTATGTTACATTGTTCTCAGAAATTTCGATTTTTTTCTGTGGGTTTTAATTTTTACGTTAAACTTATTGAAAAAAGTGCACATGGCGTTTAATCTTAAATATAGAACATGACAACATAATAATTTCAATTTTCTAACTGTTGTTTTTATTTCTAAGTGTTTACAATTCATCGCTTGAAAGTGAAACCATTTTATTAGTCTTTCGTCAAAGTTCTCCATTTGGGTTCAAGCTGAAAAAACGTTTTAAACGACGTTTTAATTTTAATTCATAGGGCAATCTTATTTAAATTTAAGGTCGAGTTTCCTGAATATTATCTCGAAAATATATTTAAATAATAGTTACCAGTATGCACGCATATACAGTCGGAACCCAATTTAGCGAATTCATCGGAACTGAACATTTTGTTCGTTAAATCGGGGTCCAAACAAAATACAAATTTTTGCACTTACCATTTGTAAATTCTATAATAAGCAATTACACAAAAATATCCATATTTAGAAATTTTACACGCTGTTTATTCAATAGCTAAACATACCATATTTGAACATCTTTTTGATTCCTGTCTCGAAAGAATTCTTTTTCGATTTTACATCCTGCTGCATAAGATATTTTTTCACAGTTTCCAAACAATGTAAAGCATTGGAAAATGTAAACGTTCGTATAAGAGTTTCAATATCAATTTCTACATCAGAATCGCTGTTCATTGACTCCGACAAATCAACTTCCGTTACACCGATTGGCAGTCCATCATCAATTGTAACAGAATCGTTAAAATCTTAAGATATTCTTTGCGTTTTAGAGTGGGATGAGATAAGGTTCCTGTCCTTTTTAAAACTTACACAATGGTCACTTTGACTCATCTGCACCTGTAAAGTTTAATAATAGTCTACACCACAGGAGTGTCAAACTCGCGGCCTACAACGAATTTTTTTGCATCTCTGCCAATATAGCGGCACACAATAATATATAATAAAATAACAAACCGACGTAGAATATATATAAAAAATAAGATAGGTTGAATTCACTAAATGTGTTTTTTAAGTATACTCTTTTTTTGCATTTAAACAAAATACGTACATTTATTTCAAATGCATTTATTAATATTTTTTAAACATTAAAAACATGCGGCCCTCAACTTAATATAAAATATAACTAGCGGTTCGTAATATCATATGAGTTTGACATGTCTGATCTATACACTCTTTCCTATCAAAAATTTTACGTACAAAAATCTTTTTTTTTTCTGAACAAAAATGCTATTATTTGAAAAAAAAGATCCTATTTTTTTCAAGCTAATACAAAAAAGATTTCAACTGTTAAAATAATTCGTTAAATCGGGTTTTATTATTCGTTAAATAGGGAACTTTGCCATCATTTTAATCGGGGAAAGAGAAAAATTGGTTAAATCATGAAATTCGTTAAATCAAGGTCTACTGTATAAAAATATAATAATGCAACGAAGAATTTAACAATTTTGTTTAATTGCTTATTAATTTTCTATTACAATTATTTTCATATATAAAAGAGAAAAGCAATTCACTCACTTCCTCATTCATCATAAGATCTCTGCGACTATTAGACTTACAGACTTTAAATTTTAAGTCCAAGATTCTTTTGTTGAATAAAAATCCACTAAGAACGAGCTTTGCGAAAATTAACTCCGGGTCTGAGGGTGGTGGAGATATAGAGAAAAATTTCTTCTTTTAAACTATTAAGGACTTGAAAGTTGGCGAACATGCTTCTGTTCTTGAGCAGGAATCCGTTAAAAACAGGTTTTGTGGAAATTCGAATCCTAAGGTGGGTTGCGGGGTCGTGATACAAAAAAAATCCCCCTTCTTGAACTGGGAACAGGTTTTGTAAAAATTGACAATTTGTGTTTTAGGTAAAAATTTCCTTTTGTTTAAAACTGTTAGACTTAATGAACAAACAATTGGCAAACGTTTTTCTATTGTTGAATAGAGATCTGTTAAGAACGATTTTTGCAGATACCAACTCTCAAGGGAGGATTGGATTACAGTGACATTATAGATAAAAATTTCTCATTTTTGAATTATTAGAACCCACTAACATGCAATTTGGCAGACAAATTACTTTTGTTTTGTAGAGATCCGCAAAAAACAGGTTTTTGTGTAAAATCGAGAGACCTAGAAATATGGGACGTACAATGTAAATATACTTCTGTTTCATAAATTCAAATCCTGTCATCTTTTAATCAAAAAAGGAGTACTAAAAGATTTTTTTTTCAATGCAATCAAAAGCTTAAGGAATCCGAACATGTTGTAATGACCAAATTCGGTCAAAACGCACATATTTTTTTTTGTTTTTTATTTTATTGAATAGAGTTATCTTTTAGCTTTGCAAAACATACTTTGTTTTGTGTCTACGCTACCTAGAGGACAAGTTACAATCAATTTTATAAAATTAGAAAAACTAGAAGTTGGTTTTTTTTTTTTTTTAATTTATCAGAGTGAAGTGAATATTAACGTCACACTATTCAGCTACGGACCTCGTAATTTTAAACCATGATCAAGTGACGAGGATGACACCTGAGCTGGCACCCCTTCTCTTAACTATCACATTACAGCAACGGGAGGACGTTTGAGCTCTGGACAGATTTAACGTGCATCGCTCCCCTACACGGCGGGTCTTTAGTGGTGCTGGGCACGAACTCATGACATGCCAGCCACGAGTACATTACCTTGAACACTAGGTTACCTCGGCCTCTTTAATTAACCAGAAGTAAGCATTTAAATTGCTCAAAACCTATCGAGGTGAGCCCTCGTAGGTAGTCTGATAACTCAAAGTAGCCGCGGTAGCTAAGTCGTCAAGGTATTGGATCATGGCAGACATGTCATGAGTTCGAGCCCAGTACCACTGATGACCCGCCGTGTAGAGGAGCGATGCACGTTAAATCTGTCGAGAGCTCAAACGTCCTCCCGTTGGTGTGGTGTGGTAGTTAGGAGAGGTGGTGCCAGTTCAGGTGTCGTCCTCGTCACTTGACCATTGTTCAAAATTACGAGGTCCGTCTCCAAAAGCCCTCGTGTAACTGAACAGCGCGACGTTAATATTCAATCAATCTGATAACTCAAAATGATAGAAATGTATATTTCCTTAAAACTTACTGAAACTGATATTTATATATATTATTTTCTAGATATATATATATATAAATTAAATTATCTCTTATTGTATGAATATTTATTATTTTCTCATAAAGAAAATGTCACATTTCTAATAATATTTACTCGACCAGCTCTAAAATTTTAAAATTGTAATAAAACATTAAAATATATTAGTACATTTGCCAGATAAATGCATCTAATTTGTTTTAGTAATACTTTTACTGATATGAGTTTATTACTTTTTTCTCTAATTGTTTCGAATATTTTTTTCAAAAATATTGTTAATATTTCATTTATAATTGTGATTTTTGTAAAATTTAGATATTTTTTCAAATATTGTTAATTAAATATTAGTATTTATTGGTATTGATTGCTAAAAAGGCATAATGTTTTAGCATGCTATGTTTTTAAAAAAGTATTCCGAACATGTTCAAATACCTTAATGCTAGGACTTAATGATATCAATAACTTAAAAACATTATACTACCATACATCATCATGAAATGTATAGTGAAGCCGGAGGGTAACGATTAGTGCTTAATATGTTTTGCTTAGATACAGAAAATCATAGCTTTTAATTTTATTAAAATCTCTTTGATAAATCATTGAATTATAATTTATTAATCATTGAAGTTTTCGAAACATTCAATTTTGTACAAAAAGTTCTTGAATTAGCGTTTTGATCAAAGAGAAATACGCATAATCGAAAACTGAATTTGTGTGTTTTAAAATAATAAATATTAAATAGTTTCTGTGCATATGACATTCTATTAAAAATAATTCTAAAATGTTTTTTTATCACAATCTTTCATAAATCGAAAGTATTTCCCCTTCACGAAATAAATAGAAAGGTATTATGATTATCAAAATCGATTTCATTCGAATCTTCTCTCAACATTTGTTGTAAATCAAATAATTATCGCTTTAAATTTCTTTTGAAAACATAAAATAAAACTAGCTCGTTACTTACTCGGCATCTTATTTCTGGATCGATAAAATCAATTTCTCAAACCATATCTAATTTCCTTTTGAAGTGACTTGGTTGAAATTTGTCAACAGATTTTTCTCTTATAATTTTTCAAAACATGTTCACTTTAAAAAAAAAATCGGATTGTTAAAATTTATCAATCTATGCTCTAAAGATTCAAAATGATGTAAGATGTAAAATTGCTCTAAAAGATGTATATGTATGCTCTAAAGACGTAAAATTGAGATAATTTGATAATAAATTGATATGTAAAAATTTTATCACAATTATAAGATGAAAACATATAATCTAAGCCAATATGATAAGATTAAAAATAAAATAAAAGCCGCCGATCCGGTATAGTGGTTAGTGACGCTGACTGCGGTGCCGTAGGGCCTGGTTTCGAATCCCGGAGAAAACATGGATGTTTGTAAATGTATAATGCCTTCGCGACAGGGGGGTACTCTAAATAGCCGTCAAGCCACAAGTCCTTTCGGGAAGGTTGGTGGAAGGGGAAGAGAGGTGGGAGGTTCTTGACCTTCCCCAGGGTGTTCTCCCTCAAAATTGGGGTAGAATCGAGCCAAATCCTACTGTCACCTGCATGGTGCACAAAAGTTAAGGTTAACGACAGGCGTAAAAAAACTAATCTTTAGCGGCGATGAATTTCGTGGACCTTGATCTGATGTTACTGTCGATCAATGGCATAAATAACAACAACAAAAATAAAATAATAGTTATATTAATGCGAAGCGTCGAGACTTAAAATAAGGTTTTATAGGTTTACGAATGAGAAGTCGTGCTCTAAGCAACCACATGAATGAATGGGAAAAAAAATTAAATACACTTGCACATTTTTGTTGAAATTTTGTGATGTATGGAAGTCATTTTTCAAGATCTTACATCAGCGTGGACAAGCTGAAAAAGACGTGCTCAAATCATGGATTCGAATCTTAGTGTCACTGAAGACCCCCCACCCCATATAAAGGGTTTGATATCCGTTAAATCTGTCGAGATTAAACGTCCTCATAATGATGTGATGGGGAATTTGGGAGAGTAGAATTCTCGTTCTGATATCGTCCTCGTTATATAACCATGGTTCAGAAATACACTGGTGTCCAAAAGTTAAGAATAATTGATAACTATGTGAATAAAGAAGAAACTGTAAATCAGAATGGCGGGAAACGTGACATGCGAGTGTAAAATGGTTATAAAATAAAGAAGCAAATCAAAGGAATAATAATAATTTTATTATCCAAAGTAGCAGTTTGAAAGAAAACTGAGCATAGCAAAGATTCCCACTTTAAAGAAAAAATTAAAGAAAACATTAAATAAAATACTGATGCTGCAGTTTAATAAGGCGTGTGGTCACCTCTGACAGCCAGGCACGCTGCACAGCGATTTACCATACTTGCTATGAGATGATGAATGAGTTGTGGGCTCAAACGGTTCCAAGCTTCTTGGAGAGCTCTCTTCAGTTCTGTAACGGAGCTTGGTGGGTGCGAAAGGGCTGCAATTTGTCTCCCGACCATATCCCATACATGCTCGATAGGATTTAAATCAGGGTAGTTCGCAGGCCACGACATGCGCTGGATGTTTTCCGTTTCAAGGAAGTCATCAATCAGCACCGCTCGGTGACATGGCGCATTATCATCCATGAATATGAAGTCAGGACCGACAGCACCTCAAAAAAAAGCGAACATAAGGCACCAAGAACTTCGTCTCTGTATCTTTGAGCAGTCATAGACCCCGTGTCAAAGAAATGGAGGTCTGTGCGGCCGTCCATCATGATGCCTGGCCATACCATTACTCCCCTTGATGGAAAATGATGTCTTTCCGTTATGTTTCTTGGTTCAAAACGCGTTCCACGTTCTCTCCATATCGTTACCCGCCGAGAATTACTACTCAGACTGAACTGGAACTCGTCACTGAACATCACATTGGCCCACTCTCCCACACTCCAATGTTGATATTTCAAACTCCAGTTCAAACGAGCGCGTTTATGCGCAGACGTGAGGGGAATGCAAACTGCTGGTCTTTTGGCATACAGGCCAGCATGATTGAGTCTCCTGTAAACAGCTTGTCTCGAAATTCGTATTCCTGTGGAGACTGTGAGAGCCGAACCCAGTGCTCTGGCAGTTCTGCCCCTCTGACGTCGCGCACTTATTACCAGATATCGGTCTTGGCGAGGGGTTTTGACTCTTGGTCGACCTGATACTGGTTGTCGGGTAACATCTCCCGTTCTTTGAAACCTCTGCCACGGTCTTGAGATCACAGACTGGTCCACATTCAGAATTCGAGACACTTGGGTTTGTGATCGTGAGGATTCCAGCATTCCAACGATTCTTCCTTTCGTAAACATGTCCAATTGGCGTCTTTGTGCCATCATTCACCTTCTTTGATGGTTAGCAACGTTCCTTCGTACAGCCGTTGCATGAAACTTGTCTGAACTGCCTATGCTGCGTGAATCGGTTTCTCCACGTTCCGACATGCGCCGGTGTTTCGCGCAGGACGTAGTCGACTGAAAAGTTTTGCATAAACCCAAAGTTTCTTCTTCACCCAATTAATATCCGCCAGATATTTGGAATATTTTTACGAATATTTACTCCATGTTTTTCGCATTTTACGAAAAACATGGAGTAAATATTCGTAAAGTGCCAGTGTACAAGGCCTATTATCTACACCAGTGACTTCCCTACCCATCCATATGCATCAATCCATCTCTTCGCCGACGACGCAGCCATCCTCGTCACCGAGACGACCGAATCTGAGGTGAAAAACACGCTACAGAATGATCTCTTTGCCCTGTAAAAATGGTTAGCACCCTGGAGAATAGCCATCAACACAAACAAATCGCAAACCATTATGTTCAGATGCGTTAATCCAAGCCTTCCAAATGACCCCCTCCAGCTATTCAACATACCAATAGCCTGGACAACAAAAGTAAAATATCTTGGACTTACCCTCGACCACAACCTTCGATACAAATCCCACCTTCAAGAACTCAAAGCCAACTACTGGAAAAAATATTTTACACTCATCAACATCATCGGAAAAAGATCAAAGCTCTCACTCCAAAACAAGATAGTCATCTATAAAATTTAACTTAGTCCATATCTTCTGTATGGCTGCCAAATCTGGGCAATTATGGCAAGAGATAAACTACT
Organism: Trichonephila clavata; assembly: GCA_019973975.1. Lineage (NCBI taxonomy): Eukaryota > Metazoa > Arthropoda > Arachnida > Araneae > Nephilidae > Trichonephila > Trichonephila clavata. Next base: position 94,129 of record BMAO01039182.1, read on the forward strand.
CCAAATCCAAAGGTTGCAAAATACGTCAATCAGAGGTATTGCAGGCATTCCAAGATACATTCCAGTCTCAGTTATACATAAGGAATTAAAAATAGAGCCTGTGGCATCCTACATTTCTAAAGTACATCAGAACTTTCACTCTACAATAGGAACTCATAGCAACCCCTCAATTCAACAGCCAAGTTCGTTTCAGGCATCACCCCTGAACCTCCCACCGCTTTCCTGTGAAAGCTACATTCCCTCACTTGGCAATCAGCTGAGCGTGACGTACTTCCTGTTAGAAGGAACTGGCTTCGGCGAATGAAGTTCTCTTTTTCTCCTTCATTTGGGAGGGGCTCCGCCGCCCACCCCCTCCCCTGCGGTCTTGACCATGAATTTTGTTTTCTTGTTTTGTTTTCTCTTTTACTTTAGGATCACAGAAGAAGCTAAATCCCTTAGCTGGTTCTAGGACAGATATATTCCCCGTAGTAGCCCTAGTGTTGTGTGCTTCAGAGTTCAACAATAAATAACTAATTACCCGAAAATTACTATTTCAATCATTAAACAATGATAAGTTTTGAAGACGATAACAAAAGGAGCACAATAGAAAGAAAAGTCGATATTACACCAGAGATGATGGATGATATTTAGTTATTTGTTCTTGTTTTTATTTTTCTCTTTTCAGCAATACTTTTCTAGGTTGAGACGTAGATGAACGGCATGTGGATATCTTCTTGAAGGATTATGTTTATTCAAACTAAAATGATCAAAACACATCGTTCTCGGATGGCCGCATATGTAGAATATTAAAATCCGAAACCACAGTGAGATTAAAAATATCGCAGAGAGTGCCAATGACACACTGCATGAGTGAATATTTACTCATGAAACAAATGAAGAGGAGGAGAAATAGATGGATGAACTTGTGGTAACCTCTGGTTACTCTTTACATCCGAACCCTCTTGTCTACCTGTAAACACGGCTAGAGGTGTAGGAGGAATAGAATAATCCACAGACATTATTTCCAATCTAAGTAATTTATTAATTCTTATTAAAAAATATTTACCAGACACAATGCAATTCTAATTAGGGTATATGAACTATGGTAGAGTGCGGAGGTGAGATACTCTAATACGGGGATACTATTACTGACCCTCAACGGAATCTAAGACAGCTTAAATGCGCTCAATTACAACTACGTCGCACACTAAAAACTAGCTTCTATTTAATTAAGAACACAGTACCTGTTCCTTTAATGAAGCGGATCCTACACTGTAACTTACAGGCACTATCTTTAGCTTTTTCAATGTCGTAGGTTCCACGCTCTGCAATTCTTTTACTAATTCTCGAACTTCAAGCTCACTCCTACTTGCACACATCTACCGTATCAACTTCAGCTTGTCACAACAACGTGTCAACAGATCACTTGCTCCTTTCCTTTCCTTCACTTTACTTCACTTGACTTAACTTAACCTCTTACTTCACTTTTTGACAACTAGCGAAAACCGAATTTATATAATATACCTCATTTATACTTAAACCACGTTTGGTTTCTCGATGAAAGTTAGTTGATATAAATATTTTGTTTTAAAGAAAAAAGAAGATATTAGCAGAGCCGCGTATAGATCCATCACAAACTATGCAACGAGAAATAACAACAAAAATGACTCTTGTGTTACTTGCTTTACAGTTTGCAAAAATCTTCAAGTGCAACGTCTTAATTAAGTATTTTAAACGTCAAAATATCTCTTCTAATTGCTATATCTAATTAGAAATTAAGGGAACACCATACGCACGCACACACACTTGTTTGTTCGTGTGTGTGTATTATGTTTTAGTTTCTAAAACTAACAGTTTTATGTTATCCTACTGAGGACATCTTATTTTTACTTACACTTCCTTGTTATACTTCTACTTATTGCTTATCTTCATTAGTTTTACATCAATTTATATTAAGATTAATGATTGTGTACACACACGCACATATTATATATAAAGGAGGAAAGCTACTCCGGAACTATTGGAACTACAGACTTGGAATTTTGCAGCCATGTTTCTTTTATTGAGTAAAAATCTGGTGAGAACGGGTTTTTTCAAACTACTCCTCCAAAGTGTGTTGCAGAGACGTTAGAAACAAAAATAATTCCATCTTTAAACTGTTAGAACTACAGACTAGAAATTTGGTAATCATACTTCTTTGGTTGAGATCCATTACGGATAACTTTGGAGGAAATCGAAGGCGGAGGGTTTGCGGGCCCGTTATAAGCAACAGTTCCTGTTTTTGAACTATTAGTACTACACACTTGAAATGCGGTAAGCATGTTTCTATAATTTAATAGAGATCAGTTAGGAACGGTATTTTTTTTAGAAATTGACCCTTAAGGGTGGTCACGGAGGGTTGAGGAGACATTATAAGTAAAAAAAATCCCGTTTCTGAAATATTAGATCTGTGGCGGGGGTATCTATATGAGCCAGTAACAACCTCCGGACTGAAGTGATCCTTTTACCCCAGCGATAAGTTACATGCTCACAGAGCAAAAGGTGCCGAGTTCTATCCTTCAGATCTATAGACTTAAAATTTCGTAAGCATGTTTTTTTAGTAGAAATACACACACAAAGAATTGGTTTTGCAAAAATTGACTCCGAAAGAAGTTTTAGGGGTTTTGTACTTACGGTTGCACAAAAACAGAATGACTCAGACGTGAGAAATTCGGCATGGTGAAAATAATGTTCATGATAGTGGGCACCTGAAACAAATTTTTTCGAAATTTGGTTTATATATACATTTTTTTAATTCAATTCTTAAGCGATTTTTCATAGCTTTGGTGATGTAGCGTCATATCATGTTACGCCTATTCCAGAATGAAAAACTGTATTTTTTATGCAGTTTTTTTTTAAATTGTTAGATTTTTTTTACTATAATTGATTTTATTTATTGCTGTATTTATCGATATTTTTTTTCTTTAAGACACAATTACAATTGTTTTTCGAATGAATAGAATATAAAAAAAAATTTCTCAATAACTGAAGTTTATTTTTGTTGATTTGGCAACATGGTTTTGAATTTTAGCTTACTGTGCGATTTTTGACGAAACAAGGTTATTCTAAAAATGAATTTATTTGGTTTATAAGTTTTAGTCATACTAATTTGATATTAATATGCTGTAGCTTTTTCCATTTTAACTCACAATATAATTTAAAAATATAACATCTTACAACATCCCATCCTTTCTTCTCAACTGTTGTATTTTTTTTTCCAATTAACCCGTTCAATTCACCCGTTCAGCTAGTATATATATATATGGACACACTTTTAATATCCAATACATATGTGAATAATATATGAATAAAACAATACAGAGATTTTTAAGACACAGTCAATAGTGCTTTCGAATGCATGCTGAAATAATAAGGACATAATAAGGATAAGAAATACAGGGACCTTTACTCAGGAAGAATCACGTTATGTTCCATTCTACTTTAACATATTATATAAGATGATCTTATTCAAACAGACCATGTAAGAGATCGTTTCTAATATTTTTATAGTTTTGAAGGGGATGCTAATAGTTATTTCATTTTTTTTAACGTTTAGTCTATTATATCCTTGCAGATGAAAGAAAAGTTTTGTTTATTTACAGGAGTTGATTTTATGCTTGAAATATAGATAATACTCTTGACTAATCATTAATTTTTAACACGCTTTTATAAGTTTCACTTGCATGTAACGGAATCTTAGAACTCGATTTTTCCCACTTAAAAATATCGGATTCATTCGAAATTTCGCACACTTGTCAAGGACCGATGACAATACAATAATTTCATAATTTTGTTCCATTGTCCTTTTCAGGATCGTCAGGAATAAGGATAATCAGATTTGGCGACAAATCCATGTATCACGTCCAGATTTGGCGACTTATTGCATATATTATTTTTAAATTTGGCGACTAGTTCCATATACCATTTTCAGACATGACGACTAATTTCCTACATCATTTCCAGATTTGGCGACTAAAAGAATAAGGTGTAACCCTAAAGTGTTTTGAATTTAACGCTAATTATAGTATATGCAAGTATAAAATACACTTGCAGTTAAAAGAAATAAAACAAACAAAAGAAGTGTTCTGTATCTGAGAAAGTGGAGGGTGGGTGCGTGTTAGCAATTTCTAACCATTATATAAACATTTTTCTGAAAATGAAAATAAAAAAAAGGCTCCAGCATGTGAAAAAAGATAATTTGCTTTCTAACTGCTAAATATTTTTTAATTTTTATAAAGCAATACGCTTAGAAAGGATGATACGAATTAACATGAAAGGAACACGTTTAAAAGGTGAAAAAACGATTGACACTTAATATTACCATGTTTTTAATAACTCGCTTTCTTTAATGTCTATCCGGGTGGAATTTTGTAATTGATTTTAAACTGTGTGACTTTCCGATGAGCTAGAGACTTGAAATTCGGACTATAGCTTGGAAGTGGATGACAATGCATGAAAATGTGAAAAAAGAAAACAAAAAGGAGGAATTTTATAATATTTAATCCTTAAAAAACATGATACATTAAATTTTTTTGTAATTCGAACTTTTTCCTCTTTACACACTTTTATTTATTTGACCTGTTCAAAAGAGACGGAATCTAATTATAACGATCCGATGCCTCGTAAACGGAGAGAATAAATACATTTCAGACTCGTTAATTAATATCCATTGAAGAGCAAGACTAATTCCACAGCCACGTAATTCCAGTTTCAAATATCAAACTCAAGGATAAATTCAACAATGAATAAATGATAGTTTAAAGAACTAAAAAACACGCTTTTATTGTAGTTCTAACTAAAAAATGAAAAATAAATTATAGTTTGAAAAAAAACTAAAAAACATGCTTTTATACTGAATCGAACTAAAAAGTAAAAAAATAATTCTTAATAAAGAATAAAATGATTAACCAGAAAAGGAATGTCATTGGGGTAAAAGCGTGGGGTGTTCTATAAATGTATCAATTGTTATAATTTCTAACTTCTATTCCGAAAAGCTGAATTAGTGTAAAAATGTAGTACAGAGCACCCCACGCTTTTACCACAATGACATTCACTTTCTCGTTAATCATTTTATTCTTTATTAAGAATTATTTTTTTACTTTTTAGTTCGATTCAGTATAAAAGCGTGTTTTTTAGTTTTTTTTCAAACTATAATTTATTTCAATTTATCTCTTACGTGCATGAGATAGTTGGACGAAAATCTGACAAATATAATGGATTATTCTCTAAAACAGTCATTTGACTTTTACTTTAGCTTGTTAAGCCTTGTTTCACCTTTTAGGAGAGAATATATATATCTCTCTTCTTTTATTTAAAAATCAAGAAAATCCATATCACGTCTCAGCTTGCATTATGTGTGTGTTTTTCTCCAACTATTACTATTTACAAATTGCTTGGGTTTCAAAATTAAGTATAGCATAATGTAGCTAGAAATGTAGCTAATAATAGTAAAAGAAGACAAAAAAAAAAAGAATTCACTATTTTGGTGGCTCCCTCTTGCGCAATCTGTTAGAAATATTTAAGCTCCTTACCTTCCTATGCGAAAGAATGATGTAATCACTATCAGAAATAATGCTGGATTGGATGACGAAAAGTAGTGGAGGAATATATAATCAAGATTTCAAAACAAATGCAGTTTAAAACCTTCACATAACGGGTGTCTTTGAATTCAATTTTCTGCTACGGTTCATTTATGTTGAAGGTCATATATTTTCATTTGAAAATGCGTTCCTTAAAGTATACTTTCTATGTATGAGGACTGTTAAACCCTGAACATATCAGACTAATGCCAGTAGCACTGAAACAGATTCTGCATACATAAATGGGCGTTACTCTTATTAATTTTACCGAAAGGGAAAATATAAAATAAGTAAAATAGAAAGAAAAGCATTACAATAATAAACTGAAAATAGATATCAATAAAGCTAATATCTAATTTATTTAAGTTCTCACATTCTTTTAAGCAAAGTTGTGCATTTCCTCTTTCATTCTTTGCATTTCCAAACAATGTAGCACAATCAACGCTGTCGCCAAGCGATAAAGTTTTAAAAAGCGAAAATACTTATTTGTATACTATACTAATAGTTAAAAATATCTTAAAAGAAGTCTTTGTATTCTTTGTAAATTCTTTTTAAAACTTTCGTCCACACACAAATATTGGTCTTTCAACCTAGAAGTTGGAAGACAAAAAATTTGAGAGCCATGGCGTTAAACCATACAACCGTTATCTATTTTAGAAATTTCTGTGTATATCTGACTAAAAAGTTATGTTTCTCTTTTTAGGCATTCTTTTATTGAGTGAGAATTTAAACATTCATTTAAAAAGAATGAGTTTTTATTCCATTTCCTAAAGTAATCTTAGGGTCGCTTAATGAACAGCTTTTGAAATGAATCTCAGTTTAAGAAGTAGGTACATTTAATTACTACTGGTCAAAAATATACCCGTTACAGCCTTTATTAAAGTGAATTTGACAAGATTAATAATTTGATTCTACAAGAGAGTCAGTTTAAATTTCTTCGAACTTCCAATCGATAAATTCCGGGAATTTTCGCGACTACGCAGGATTTTAGATCTATTTTAAGCAGCATATAGCTCCGCCTCTCTTTATCCTTGGGAAAAGGTCCCCAACTATAATGACGTCAACAACTCATGGGTGTGTGGGGGTGGGGGTTCTGGAACCTTCCTGGAATCCGTTGCCATAGTAGCAGATTTAAATGTAATTTCTAGAGCTACTTATAGATGGCAGCACACCTGAAATAGTTTCATTTTACACCAATTTTATTTTTCTCAGAAACTAGCCGTTACCCTCCCGCTTCGCTGGGTATTTCATGATTTTTTATAAATATATCTGTTTATATTCTGACAGACAGACAAAAATTTTAAAAATTGGTTTTTTGTTATGAGTACCGTATATACTTTTAGTGCATTAAGTAAAAAGCTGCTCATTTGAAATTACAAACAGACACTTCAATTTTATTTATTTGTATAGATATAGATTGGGATTATAATAACTATTGTTTAAATGTGACTAAAATGTAAATAAAAAAAAAAAAGATTAAAACTAACCGTAAAATTTATCAATTTTTTGTTTCTTGCATTGCTTTTTACTTATGAAGCCTTGATTTATTATTTTTAAAAGTGCATCCGAAACAGCCGATGCTCTACTTAACTTAAAAGTGAGATAACTATCATAAAAAAAATTATGGCACGTGTCAGCGTATTATCATGTGTTAGTAACACTGTTATGTCTCATGAAGAGCATCGGTCGCCAGTAAGCAAAACAAAGACTTCATCAGCTTGGCGTTCAATTTGGCGTTCATCTTGGCATTCAGTTTCACGTTCACCCTTATAGTTTACGTTCCCGTAAGAATACGGGAATAAAATATAGCCTATGTTACTCCCCGTTAATGTAGCTTTCCATTAGTGAAAGAATTTTTAAAATCGCACCAGCCGTTTCCGAGATTAGCCGGAACAAACAGACAGACAGACAGAAAGACAGACAAAAAATTTTAAAATTGGTTTTTTGTTATGAGTACCGTATATACTTTTAGTGCATTAAGTAAAAAGCTGCTCATTTGAAATTACAAACAGACACTTCAATTTTATTTATTTGTATAGATTTCAATGAAGAATAAGGCGGGGAAAAAAGAAAAATGCAAAAAGTATGTAATTGAATGTATAATATAAAAATTGTCATAATTTTTATACATATGCGTAAAATTCCAATGTTCTATATATACGTGAGGTGAGGCGTAAATTTTGAGTTATATACATATTTTACTTCATTTAAAACACATTTATCCCTCCGTTAAGTGCGCGAATCTCTGACATGCATAGTAAGAATAATTTTGTTATCACGTGCGCATGGTGAGTGGGAACGTGCTCTTTCTTTTTCTATCTGTCTTTCATCACTAGTACTAGGGTTTGGTGCTTAGGATGTGGTCGACCACTTCATATTTTGGGAGGCAGAGGTCTTTTAATCTGGCAGATGCAGCACGCCCAGCAACGTAATTTTTAATGTCTTTCTAATTTTCGTTAATTTTCATGTTTTTCTATAACATAGAAAAAGCAGTTTTCAGTTTTATACTCAAATTACTCGAAATAAGTATTTTGCAACTTTTTCAAGGTGGTTTCTCTGCTGGAGGTAGAGATGTATCTGAGAGATGCCGCTCAAAGACGTCATCTGCGAGAGTAACACTCACATGTGTCATACATTACGATTAAGGAAGGAAGAAATGTCTTAAGTACAATTCACTCTTCAAGATGAAGATCCAAGAACAACACCACCAAGAACTTTGAAGAGGAAGTACTGTTCCCCTTGTCAGGAAATCAAGGGGAAAAACCTATCAAAATTTAGTTGTGTAAAATGAGAAATATTCTTGCGCCTTGAACATTGTTAGATGATTTGTGAAGACTGCAAAACAAAGAATCTCAAAATGTAAATAGGTAATGGTGACAGTGATAACTAACTACTAACTTAGTGATGTATTTTTTGTTTAAATTTAAATTTTTGATTATATCTTAAATATTATATTACGACGTGTGCTACATACGCACGCACCAAACGGAGTCAAATTTGTGCCAAAATAATATATTTACAAATGCTTTCAGCATTAAGTATATTTATTATTACTTTTTATACATGCAATTAGTTTAGTTCATTGAGATGGTTATCAAAAAAGGTTTAAACTTTCTTACGTGTTTTTTCTTTTAATTTTTTAAAAGATTAATTCATATGTGTGAACCTACTTTTTTTTACTTTTTTGGGCCACATTCTGGTTTTACATTCTATTAACAACATTCGTTTTAACACTTTATAGTTCCTTTGCTTTGTATCATTTAATCCCTGACAACCATTAAATACTTGGGTGTCACAGGTAGATAAGTACTTCTATCTATTATCTACTACTTCAGTAACAATTCATTATTTTGATAGGTAGGTAATGCTATAGATCAGGGATCGGTAACCTATGACACGCGTGCCACTTTTGGCACGCGGTACAATTCTCAGTGGCACTCTGCACTACTCCACAAATTTGTCGATTTTTGAGTGGCTGGAAATTGATAAATGCGTATAATGGACCTCATTTAACAAACATCTTCAGAATTATGGACATTCAAGGAATTATAAAAAAAATCTGAAAGATAACTTTCTCTAAAGATAAATCTACAGCTATTTTGTAAATTATTGAATATCATTACAGGAAAGATTTAATTGTTTGAAGAGAAAAAATTGTATGTGCCCTGTGCTTTTGGTTCTATATATCGAAGTAAAAAATCTTTTCTCATGTGTACAATATTTCGAGTTCGCAAATAAATTATTTGACAACTGAATAATCAGAATCGTACGAAATTGAAAGTCACAAATTATACCCCTGATATTACGATATGAAAATAGAGTGGTGCAAGCATTAAGTTCCCATCAAAATTTTTAATTTATCTTTTTATTTCACTATTACGAAGGAAAATACTTATATTTTATGCTGTTTATATCTTATTTTAATAAATATGTTTAAAAATATATACCAGTGGCGTAACGGAAAATAACGGCCCCCCCCCGCAAGGTCAGGTCTTGGGCCCCAAGCCGAATCTTATGTATATATACATATATATATATATATACACTTGCCAGAGAAAGTCTGCGTTCACCTACTACTGCTTACATAAACAAAGAAAAAAAATTTGAAAAGTTTTTAGAATTACATTTTATTTAGTTCATTCTAAGTATTGAGAACAACAAAAATAAACTCGATTTGCTTTCATAGCTTTTAAAATAAAGACAGGTTTGTAACGATAACAACAAAAATCAAGTAGAAAAATTCTGCGTTCACAGTTTTAGTAGTAAATGTAAAAATTATTAGGATAATAGCTATTTAATAGCTGGTTGGTTAACCCCGTCTTTTGAACATCCTGAAATCGTTTCGGCATTGAATTAGCAAGTCTAGTGGTTTCTTCAGGACTTATCTTCTCTCACTCGTCCTTAAGAACACTCTTCAACGTACCCTTGCTAGATATATTGTGTTGACGAATCCTACGCTCCATAAAATCCCAAAGGTGTTCTTTAAGATTCAGACCAGGTGACTGCGGAGGCGAGTGCAGTTGATTTGGGACATTATACATGACCCAAAGCTTCAAAATCTCAGTGGCATGCTTAGGATCGTTGTCGTGTTGGAAGCGAAACGACAATCCTAGGCGAGTTTGGTGGCATTTTTCTTTAAATTGTTTTTAGGACATCAAGGTAAACATATTTGTTCATAATTGATTCGATGTACTCCAATTTGACAACACCACCCACACTATAACTCCACTGCCACCCTACTTTACCGTTGATTCTAAATGCCCTTTCTGAAAGCACTTGTACAAAACTTTCTGCATGCTAATGTATGATCTCTTTTATGCCAAAGATACAAAATTTGCTCTCTCGGAGAATATCTCAATCCTCCAGAACTCCGGAGGCTTATGAATATGTTTTTTTTTCAAAAGCTATCCGTTTCAGGATGTTGGTCATTGAAATATAAGACTTTCTGCAAGACAGTCGACTACGGTATCCGGCCTTTTTCGAGATTTTTCTTGCAGTATCCCGCACAAATGTTTTTCTTAAACTTCTCGTGAATGTGTGTTACTTTTTGAGTTGCATTTAAAAGTGGATTTCTTTTCACCAAGGATATCATACTTGGGTTTTCTCTGATTGTGAGTTTAGATGGACGACCCGAACGAGGTTTGGATGTGTAAACTCCTGTAGATTTAAAAATATTAATAACACGCTGGATAGATGAATACTGCCGTTCAACGGATCAGGCAATATCTCGACGACTTTTTCCATCTTTCCATATTTTCACAATGATTTTACGCTCACTGATACAAATTTCCTTCCTTTTATTTTTCATATCCTTGAATTGCTTCGTATCTCACAAAAACGTTAAAATTATTGCGCGCGTCACAGCTTTCTTAAACTAATTTATTTGATAACGGAATGCAAAAACTCGGTTAACCAAAAACGCCTGTTGATAAAAATTTCAAGAATTAAGAATATTTCAAATTGTGAGCGCACACTTTTTCGGCCTACGATTTGTGTTACTTTGCTACAAAACTCCCGTTATCTTATGTAGTTTTAATTCAAAATTAACGAATTTTTGCATGCTCAATATTAAATAATAGTAAACAAATCCATGAAATATTGTTGGAAAAAAATTATTTTCTATTAAATTTTACCTTTTCTGTGCGATTTTTTATGGGTGAACGCAACTTTTTCAATTAAGTGTATATGTATATATACAAAGGATTTCCAAACCATTACACATCACGCAAAAATATTTAATATTAAACTTATAACTGAATACAAAATCAAACGGAGTCTGAGTAAACGAAGTAAATAATGTATGACATTAGACAGTATTTATAAAATTCATTAAAATGGGAAATCTAACGACAGAAAACCTGGCAACTTAAATAAAAACGAACATTAAGACACTGTAAAATAATTTTCGATGTGAAATTCTTACGAAAGGAAAAAAGTATCACTTACCTTATTCTTAGTTTTTGCATCCTAGGATGTGCTTAATCTAAAGTTTGATTATATTCTTGTATATAAATACTGCAACTTTTTATAAGGAGAGTTCTTTGTATGATGCAAAAATGATTCCATGAAAAAAGAAATAAAAAACTGATACATTCCATTATGCTTTCTTCTCTCATTATGCTTCATTTGATTGAATACTCATAAATCTAGATCAAATTTTCATTTAAAATCCTTCCTGTGCTTTTCCAAGTATTGTAATAGTATTTTACTTGAAAAAAGCATAACAGATGCACGTTATTTACGACTTCGCTAAATGAAAATGAAATACACGGGGGAGGGGACTAAAGACGGCGATTTGTTGCTTCGTGAAAAGTAAATCATATTTTTTTCTTCTCCCTACAGCTAATGTAAGGTATACTGTAAGAAAAAAAAGTGATGAATTTTTATATCTTCCTAGCATTTTATCCGATTTTCAGTCTGATTTTTGTTTTATCTCTGTCAGTAATTTAGGTTTAAAAAGAAAACTGCTGAAGAAAAGTATCTCTCTCTCGTCACGGGGATTACAGTAAATAAAAAAAATGTTTTTTGATTTGGTTATTGGATCAAACATATCTAATAAATGAATGACTTTGGATTGCCAATTGGAAAATCGCTTAAAAATTCGATTTTAAAAAATGCAAGGCAAATTTTGAGAAAATCTACGTTAATGGCGTCAGTCAGGCTTCGGGCCCCCTGGAAGCCTTGCCCCCCCCCCGAAGTGCGGGGGTGTACGCTACGCCTTTGATATATACGTACAATTTAAATTTTTTTTATTTTTGTTGAATAAATAATTATATATTATGCTGTTTATTTTTATGTTGGGAAACATCTTGAAATGATGCAAAATTAATCCATAATAAAGCTGTAAATCTATATTATTCACCTCTATTCTCTAACACTGCATGCATTATCGCGGGAATCAAATTCTTTCAAAATTGTCCTACTGTGTGGCACGCTGAATCCTATTGGTAAATTGGTTTGGCACGCCACAGCTGAAAAGTTACCGACCCCTGCTATCACTACACCTTATAATAATATTTTAGATATAACATTACGTTTTAATTTCAAATCTCAACAATAAAATTATTAAATCATCTTTAAATGCAAAAATGAGGTGATGCATCTGAGATATGCCACGCTTCTATGAATGGAACTTCTTGAAGTGCGCCTAGAGAGAGAGAGAGAGTTACTTTGCTTTTCAAAATATTTCCACTGCATTAGATTGTATAAAAATACAACGAATAAACCTGAAATTCTTTCCGCAGACCAATTTTTGATTACCAATATTGCTATATATAAAAAATAAAACTGATTCCAAGCACTGAGTAAAACTACTTTAATTAGCAGCAGAACTGGGCTTATTTGGGTTGAAATTAACGCTAGAACTTTAGGTTTTTTGCCGGATCCCTGAAGACTCACATTGGTGAAGGAAGAGCAAAAATCGATTTGAAATCGCATATTACTACTTTAATTTTTAAGTTTGACATTTTTATCCAGAGTATCAATACTTAAAAATAGAGAAAAATATTTTTAAATAAAATTATAGAAAATACATGAAATATGAATGGCATTAATTCAAAGAAACTATGATAAATTTTCAAAGAATTCATAAGATACTATGTTTATGGCGTGTTCTTTTTAAACTTAAGCTATGCTTTTCTGGAGATATCAGAGTTTCGTAATAGGAATTGAAGATATTTTCTAAAATTTTCATTTGCATTTTTCCCCTCTGGAAATATTTTTAAAGTATCACTCTCTGTGTATTTTTAAGAAGTCTTTTTTGTGGGGGATAGCGTGGCAGCAGCAACTCCCACCCTACAGGAGTCGATTCCAATAAAAGCTGCTCTTAGAGAATCTCTACACAACATGCTTGCAGAATTTCAAGACTGTAAGACTTCAAAAAGGTAATCTTTTTTTATACGGAATCCCTCATAACTAGTTTGGCAGTAGGTTTAGGTAAAACCCGTTCTTAGTAGATCTATATTCACCAAAAGCAACATGCCAGCCAAATTTCAAGTATGTAGGTCTACTAAATCAAACTGGGAATCTAAAACATCTTATATAATTTCTAGCAACCCCTCTTGTTGGTTGATTTCACAAAACAGTTCTTAGCGGATGTTTACTCAACAAAAGAAACACGCTTACCAGATTTCATGTCACTTGGTCTTATAGTTTGGATGATCTCGTGATGAGTGAGTGAATCACTGTACTCCTTTATACAAGGGTCCCGAAACTTGACGATAAGCGGGCACGCTAGGTGAAAAATGGGGTCATATCTGTTCTGAGAAAAAAATAAAGAAAAATTCCCCAGAACTTGCTTAAGCGAGAAGATGCCCATTTTTCAAAGTGTGGAAAATCGACACCCTCTATCACGCGCAAATTTCACAATTTTACGATGATTTTTTTGACTAACAACATCTTAAATAACGTACTATTAATAACAGTCGCAGGTTGGAAAAAGATACAAGCTGTTTTAATTAAAGTTAACGCAGTTTCTTTGAGTCAGGTCTTAAGAAAAATATGTCACCTAACTTTGACTCTCCATATAAAAAAAATCTATCACGCATACCCCAGGCTAGTTTCTGAAAAGTTGGCCCATTTAGTTAAGATTCGAATATAATACAATACTTGTTCTTTTCTATGTATAACAATCATAGAGATTTTTTTTATTTGCAGAACATCTTCCTTTAAAAAACACTTTTGTCGATACCTTCCATCACATCATTAGATACTGTGACAGCAAATTTCACAAATTTTCAGAAATTTTTTCACTAATGTGATCTTTAACACTAAAAAGACTGAGACTTTGAATATACCTATATTGCTCAAAAGCAGTCAAAATGACTGCATTGTGAAAAAATTACTGATGTGTAAAGAAATTTATTTAAAATTAGTTTTTAATATTTTTATATTATTAATTACAGTTATAAAACAGGTTATTAGTACACTCATGTCCATAAATTAAGGATAATGAAGTTCAGGCAAAGAAAGAGACAGAAGCAAAACAAATTTGACTTATTTGTAAAGTCTATTTATTAAACAAAAGGTAAAGAGCAAAAAAGATGCTATACGTTTGACATAATTAATAAAAATTGCGATTTTTACTCCCTGGAGCAAATTTCAAAAAAGAACCTATTTACAAAAAGCAGTATAACATGGTTAGTATGATGGTTAATACGGAGTATGTTTCCCGGACGATGCAATACAGGCCTTACAACGCCTACGCATGCTGAGTGTCAAATTATCAATCTGATCTGGGGGAATATTACACCACTCATCAAGCAATGCCCTCCGAAGTTCCGATAGACAGGTGGGAGGGGGTTGACGGGCTGCAATTCGTCGGCCAATCATATCCCACACATGCTCTATTGGATTCAAGTCCGGTGAGTATGCTGGCCAATCCATACGGGTGATATCCCCTGATTGAAGGCATTCGTCTACAATGTTTACACGGTGAGGACGGGCGTTGTCATCCATAAACAGAAATTCAGCACCCGTGGCGCCCCGAAACAAACGTACATGTTGTTCCAGAATGACATCCTGATAGATGTGGCCTGTCATCGTTACACTCTGAACATGCAGGTCAGTTCTGGAACCAAGAATAATTCCTCCCCAAACGAGCCATCCTGCACCACCGTAACGGTGTCGTTTAATGGTGTTCTCTTGGTGGTAACGGGTACCTGGCGCTCTCCATATGAAAGTCCGGCGAAAATCAGACTGCAAACTAAACCTGGACTCGTCGGAAAACATCACACAAGACCACTGTTGCGGTGTCCACAATGCATGCTCTCTCTACTCCAGGTTAATCGCAGGTGACAGTGAATTGCGGTAAGGGGAACACATCTGACAGGCCTACGAGCATATAGACCAATGTGCCCTAAGCGTCTGTACACGGTCTGCCTTGAAACTGTCGTACCGGTAGCTGAAGAGAGCTGACGAGATAGGTCTGATGCTGTGCTCTGTCTGTTTCTTTTGGCAGTAACTGCCAAACACCGGTCCTCATTCGGCGTTGTAAATCGGGGGCGACCTGTGCTGTAACATCTACTCAGATTACCATCATCTTGGAATCTTTGCCAAAGCCTGGAGATGACACTCTGGGCGATTCCAAGTTCCTCGGATACTTCCAGCTGGGTACGTCCACATTCCAGTCGTCTGATAATTCTACCACGTAAAAAATCATCCAAATGCTTTCTTTGTGCCATTACTATGCGGTTATTGCACTGAAAAGCTTTTAAAGCGCTTGTGAACAATTTCACTTCTTTGCCACCATTCCTTATGTACCCCTCTCTTACACTCTCGTCATTGTGACGTACTATCCGCGCCATCTGGTGGTTTCCTGTAATTTGCATATTCTTCTGTGTGGGATATTTTTACAAGTGAAATTTTTATTTTAGAGTTCAATTTCTGTGTGATTCTGAATTATCCTTAATTTATGGACATGAGTGTAAATACTAGTTAGTAAATATTAAGAGTAAAAAAAAATTACTTGACTCAGAAAGAAAAAATTATATATTATTGTTCGCACATTTTATGCAAATAAAAGTGGAAATTATTTCATATGTACACCTTCCGCAAACACACTTTCGACATTATTTTCATAAATTTAGGGTGCAAATGATGTAAAATAAAAAAACTTGTTAGAACAAATATCATTCCTTAAAGATACGAATAGCAAGTACTACTTTAGTTTATTGAGTAATGGTTCCATTTACACCAGGGGTGGGCAGACTTTTCCAGGGTACGGGCTACTTCTAATGTTTCTAAGATATTGCGGTCCACATAGTATCAGTGGCCCACACAAAGGGGGAGGGGAGAGGTCCAGGGTCCGGATCCCCCTCTATAGTCCAGGATTCTGTTTTTCGATCGATTATAATCCCATGCATATAGTACGTAAAATTTAACTAAGTATTTATTAATAATTTTTAATTAATTAATCCTAATTATTATTCAATAATTTATTTCTTACTGTTATTTGTTCCCGACAATCTACAAAAAGAAAAATTAAATATCTTTGGCAGCGTATTTGGGTAGAATAATGAGAATGGTAGACATTCGATCTAGAGACCACCGTGCTCCACTCCCCCTTTGAAAAATTCACGAGTGCATCCACTGCCCAGGGTCGTAGGCGTGGTGAGGTAAGGAAAAAGTCAACAATAACTTAATATTAAACATAGAATATGTACTTACCTACGTAAATTAAATGAAAAACTCACTTTTTTAAAACCACATTGAAAACTAAACGCAAAATAGAAACAAAATAATCACAGCCAAAAATATAATAATATATAATGTTGCATTTATTTCAAACAATTCACACACACACACACAAAATGCATTAGAAAATAAAACATTTCCATGTAAAGTAAGTTCTCGTAATCATAGTCAGTAGAAGACTTAGTCTGCGTTCCGTCAGCCAATCTTGAACATTTCCGTATGCACTAAAGGCTTATCTTCAGGCTGTAATTCCAAATTGTCTTGGCGGTCCACCAGTCGATCGCGATCAACGTAATGCCCACCCCGGATTCACACGATGAAGCTTCTTTTCTGATGCTAACAAGACGAAAAGAGATAGGGAGCATAGGGCATTAAGGTATGCGGAAAGAGACGAAACTGTAAACACAAAATAATTCCCATCTAATCTAACCACAGAGCCGAACTGGTCAAATATGAAATTACTCAATTTAATAATAAGAGTCATTTGATTATTTTAAATTTTCCAAGCAGTCAAAAGGACTGCTTTTGGGCAATATATGTATAACTAATATGGAAACCACGAAGTAAAGGAGGAAAAAGGCAACTACATTTATTGAAAAATGCATTATATGTTGTAGAAAAAGTCACATAATTTTAAGGAATTGTAATATTATGTACACATAATTTTTTTTCTAATTAAAACTAAAAAGCAGTCAAAATGACTTCCTTGGGCAATATCTAGTGTTAACAAAGGTGTTTTTAAAATAAAAATGTTCTGCA